>AYEL01066645.1:0-37447 GCA_000484575.1 Olivierus martensii | reverse complement strand
ACGGTTTTAACTTATTCTGCCCCTGCATTTTTTTGCAGAATCTTTACACCTCTAACACAACTTGAAAATTGCAGAAACCCTCATATAACATGATACTTCTACAATACTGTTTTTACTTAACACATTTAGAAAATTGTACTTACTATTCTACAACACAAAAAAATTTTCATTAATTTTTATAAATCCACATTATGGACACACAACACACACACAAAATACAATCGTTGACAAATACTTTGCTAAAATTAGTCAAATACAATTTCCTTAGTTGCCGTGAGAGGGATGAAATGTAGTCTATTTTTGATTTCAATTTGAAGTTGAATTAATTGAATTAATTTCGAAACTGAGTTAACTGTCGACCATTGAATATTTTGGGTTTGAAACATTCAGCTCTTGGATAAAAAAAAAAAAAAAAAAAAAAATCTTTTTATATATATATAATTTCTGCAGTCTTGAAATTTCAAAAAAAAAAAAAAAAAAAAGTTTTCATTCTTCAATAAAGGAATGTGAAATGAAAAAAAAAACCTTCTTAATCATAAATTTTTTTTTGGGTATATGTTAAGGTACGATTGTTTTCTAGCAAATTGTAGAAGGTTAGATTACAGATTTTATAAAGAGAATGGAAGATTCACAAATTTCAAATGCATAAAACAGTTCAGAAAGTTAAGTTGATATTGTTAAAGAGAAAAAACATTCTCATTTTAACTGAACAGCAGATAATTATATAATTATATTTCATTTAATAATTATATAAAGAAGATATAATTATTAAATGAAACCTCCTTGCTGCAAGACCAATAGTGGAGAAGAGAACAGCATCCATGTATAATTTGGAGAAAACACTAGCTAGATGGTTAGGGCCAGATTTGCATTTTTGGAGACCCTAGGATGAGCAAGACTTTGGGGCCCCTAAATATAATAATTATATCTGAAATTAATTTTATTTCACTTATTCATATAAATTTTTATAAATTTTATCTTAAAATACCTGATTTGACTTAAAAGTTAATCGTAGATTATCAAGTTGAGACATGGTTGGTGAGGCTTTACAAAATATTAAAACTAATAATTTTAATATTTTTATTATAAAATTCAGTGTGGTATAAAAATTTTTTTCTACATAATTTTTTGTGATTTAAAACAGATTATTTTCAGTAATATTTCTCAAAAAATACCTACCAGTAAATTGTATCAAATTATAACAGATTTGAATTATAACCAAAAATTTTAGATCAATCATTTTCAAGGAAAATTTTTATATGGTTGCCAGTGTGATCACTAGCAACTTTTTGTGGCCACACTGTCAATCATATAAAATTTTATTATTTCTTAATAATGGCTTGCCTAGGGGCATTATTAAGAAATAATGAGCCATTGAGCCCCTAGGTAAGACATTATTAAGAAATAATAAAATTTTATTGTATACTTGGTTGCATACTATGTTCCACACACTAAAGAACATTAAGCTGCTGATATCGCCATCTAAATGCACTGGTATATATATCATCCCAATTTATAACAACAATCTTAATAGGCCAGAAATATAGGTGGATAGTACTACAAGATCTTTAGACACCTGTTTAAAGGAGCACCAAAGCAGCACAGAAAAGGCAAACTTCAACACAGTGCTCGTCAAGCACTTTTACCACTATGACATCAGAACTGACTGGAGTCAAGTGTGCACTGTCAGACCAATAAACAAAGCTGAAGACATTAGAATCACTGAAGTCATCGTCACTGAAGAATATAATAAGAAGACCCATATCATAAATGATAACCACCCTATTAATATATTGCTTCAATGGCTTATATAATCTATATACTTAATCAACCCTCATCTACTGTACTTGTATCTTATTTGCATTTTATTTTGTTGCACCTAATGTTTTTATAACTATATGATTATTTAACACGAACATAGATTTAATAATTTGACTTATTTGTTTGTTCTAAATGTTTAAGTTTAATTTAAATAGCATTCTGTATTTTTGTTCCAAAAAACATTCTGTATTCTAATTTTAGCTGCTGATGATGACTTTATGAAGTCATAAGTACTCCAGTAAATGTTAATAAAGCATTTTCCACTTTGAAGCTAGAGCTGGTTATTTTAAGTATATGATAGTTCATTTTCTGAAAATTTGTTTCATGCTCAAAAAATACCATAAATAAAATCATATTTTCCTTTGGCATCAAGTATTATCTAAAAACAGCCATTCAATATGAAAGTAAAATACAAAATGTGCATTTAAAAATTGTTAAATATGAAAAAATATAACAACAAAAATAATTTTAAAATAATTTAAAAACAACTACAAAATGAAGACCAATAGGAAGAAATGCATTCAATTGAAGTAATAATTGCAAATTAATACATGATAATAACATGTAGTATTTCTGTTTTGGGATGGATACATGGATTTTAGCAGGTATAATCATATGATAGAATATAATATGATTATAGATATGATGAATGTATAAAATTAGGTGTTTTAGATCAAGATACCATATGTTGGAAATTATTATTATGTATAATAAGGCTTGATAAAATAATCTTTGTTAAAATAAGTTTAAATAGTCATATATTTTGCTACATGAATTTGCAAACAAAAAATAAGTAAGATATAACAACTTTAGAAAAAATATGGCATGACTGAGATTGACAATAGATAAAATAAAAAACATTACAACACAGCTGAATTACATTAATAAACAAATTAAAGGAAATAACCAATTATGCATAGGTTTGCATCATGTAGAGTCCCCTGCACCACAACTTTTTTACAAACCAGGCAATAGATTTTTAACATTAAAACATTACAACACAGCTGAATTACATTAATAAACAAATTAAAGGAAATAACCAATTATCAAAATATTAGCACCAATAGAAAAACATTCATTTTTATATGCTATTATTTATCAAAGTTCTATTATGAAATAATATTGAATTAAAATAATTATTACTAGTTAATATTGCTTTGTTATTTTATATATTTTCAATTTAAACCATACTGAATAATTACACTTAATTAAAAAATACTTCAAACTAATTCAGAAAAGATATCTATCTGATGTGATATCTTTTAACATCTTCCATTAAAGAAAATTATTAATTTTTATACCTTTGTTTTCGACTTCGAACTTGTCGCGGAGGATCGCTTAATGGATCTTTAAATATATCTACAAAGATAGGCTTAAATTTCTTGAATATCACAGTTGAAACATTAAAATTTCTTTCTAGTCTATCTACCTTGTTCCTCATATCTTGAGACAGATTAGCCATATCTGCCCATTTCTTCATTTTACTGAAGAATTGAACTAAACTGTAAAAAATTTAAATTATATTTAACTGAGAAAAAAATATCTTATTTTAAATAGAATACAAAATAGTATTTAAAATAATTATTAAATAACAGCTAGAAATTCTATTAAAATTTCAAATCAAATTCTATCAAAATTTCAGAATATGTAAAAAATGTTTTCTAGTAAATTGTAATTTTCCGCATTTTTATTATACAGATTTTTTTTATAATTCCATTTTTTTTCTGTTTTTATTTTGATAATTATTTTGATACTTACTAATTAATATTACATAAATCAAAATAATAAAAAAACTAAATTTAATCCTTATTGTTTATATTTATATCAAGAAAAATATTTCAAATTTAAGCTATTAAATAATGGTCAATTCTTCTTTGCAAATTTATTAGTAGATACTGTGTAAATACAATTTAATGAGAGTAATATTAACAATAAAAGAATTTTATAGAATATTATCATATATATTCATGTATATGCTGACCTCCAACAGTAACAAAGTGCAGAGTATTAGACTCAAATGAAAAAATAAAAATATCAATATTAAAGAATTTTTAATAAAATCTTGAAAAATAAAATTTTCCTAAATCATTAGGTCCTCATAAAATTTTGCAATGCATGAAAAGAAACAGAGAGAAAAACCTGCCAAATGAATTTCATATTTATCACTCATGCAATCAAAATGTTTGTCTTGGTAATTAATTATTTCTAAAAATAGCTCATCACTTTGGGTGCTATAGTCTCTAGCACAATGAAGTGATAAGCTATGTTTTATTGGGTTGTCCAGAAAGTTCGCGCATTTTTTTAATAAGCAAATAAAACAAAATTTACAAATTTAAAGATAATTTTATTCAGTAAAATAATTTCCGTCTGAATTTACAACCTTTTCCCATTGAGTCAGTAGTTTTTTGATAACATTTTCAAAAAATTTTGGTGGTTGTGATTCAAAAAATAATTTTAAGTGTTTTTCGACTGTAGCAATATTTATAAATTTTTTCCCTTGTAGAGAATTTTGTAGTGATTGAAAAAGATAGTAATCCGATGGAATAATGTCTGACGAATATGGATTTTCAAAAAATTTTGGTGGTTGTGATTCAAAAAATAATTTTAAGTTTTTTTTCACTTCAGCAATATTTATAAATTTTTTCCCTTGTAGAGAATTTTGTAGTGATTGAAAAAGATAGTAATCCGATGGAATAATGTCTGACGAATATGGAGGGTGAATGAGAACTTCCCAGTCAAACTCCTTTAACTTCTGTTGAGTCATCATCGCTATGTGCGGCCTAGCGTTATTGTGGTGGAAAATAATGCCTTTTCTGTTCGCTAGTGATCGTCTTTTTTCCACAATTGCCTTTTTTAAATTGTCCAGTTGACTACAATATTTGTCTGCATTGATAGTTTCCTTGTTTTTTAACAGATCGTAAAAATTATGCCTTTAAAATCCCACCAAACATCGAGCATGATCTTTTGATGTTGATTGTTTGGATTTGGTGTTTGAAGTGCAGGCAAATCTGGTTTAGACCAGTGTTTTATTTCTCTCCACATTGTCATATAGGATCCATTTTTCATTTCCAGTCACAATTCTTTCTAAAAGTGGCTCAAACTTAAGACGGCCAAGCAAAGAAACGCACGCTGCAACTCTATCCATCCGATTTTTCAGTAAGTTCATGGGGAACCCAAACATCGTAACTTGCTGATCCATCCCATTGATTTTAGGTGGTCATCGATGGTTGTTTTGGATACATTAAGTATTTCAGCAAGCTCCCTTGTTGTTAATCGAGGATTACTTTCAAGCTGTGTGGAAATGTCCATGTCAAGAACAACCGAAGGTCGTCCTGAACAAGGCTCATCTTCCAGGCTTAAATTTCCTTCTCAAAATTTTTTAAACCACTTTTGACAGGTATGTACAGATAATGTATCATCTCCATAAACTTCACATATATTTTTTGTTGCATCAACTGCAGAAAGCTCTTTTTTAAACTCGTATAACATTACGTGGCGCAAATGTATTCTATCGACACTCATGGCGAAAACGAAACTAACAAAGTTTGTCAATTTTATTCTGACAAAACATAAATTTTTATGACAATTACAGTGTCATTTTTCAAGGTCACAACTAAACTAAATAATAACTTGCACGTTTTTAGTACTCTAGCACCCCAACTAACAACTAAAAAAACGCACGAACTTTCCAGACAACCCAATAATATTAATCAATAATATAATATTGATTAATCAATATTATATTCTTAATATAAATTCAACAATATTATTGATAAGACATAAAGAACAAATAGTAATTAAAAACTTTATCCAAGATATAAAACTGTAAATGCACTATATCGATGATATTTGTATCATATGGAAACAAAACCAAAGAGCTGATAATATAAAAACAGCATTAACTGATCAAACACTGGGTCTAAAATTAAAAAAAACAATACAGCAATCAGTTTTCACTCTCTTGATGTAAAGGTTACTATAGCTGATGATGAATACTTAACATCTATTTATAAAAAACCTACATATTCGCCTATTATAATACCATATTGGTCACCAGATCCGATGACATAAAATGGCTGCTTTTAGAGCTCTATTCAATAGAATTTTTACCCATTGTATGTCTCAAAATGATAAAAATAAAGACTTCAATACTATAATAATACAAGGGTATAAACATGGCTATAATTATAAAACAATGAAAGGAGTTTTTGATAAAATACTAAAATCCAGCAATGAACAAAACCATATACAGCAACAAACAATGGACTGGAATCTGCAACAACAATACTATACAATAAATTATGACCAGGTCACAACAAATCTAATGAAATGCATGAATAGAGCACATCATCAACAAAAAATCATATATAAAAGAAATCCAACTATATTTTCTGCACTACGGAATGATAAGGATCCAATTAAAGAAATGCAAAAATCTGGTATTTATACCATACCAATTTATAATCACAGACATCAAAGGCATGAACAGTATATAGGAAGAACAAAAAAAAAACTTTCTACTAGGATAAATGAACATAAAGCTAATGTAAAATCTGGAAACCTTCAAACAGCTCTAGCAATCAAAGCATACGAAGACGACATCTCAGTAAATTGGAACCAAGCGCATATACTAAAACCATTTAAAAAGCCATTTGGAGCATCAACCATGGAACTATTGAAGTTGAACAATATAAACAAAAAACAACAGTTATTAATAATAATCAACCCATATATTTACAAATATTTTGGCAATGATGTGCTATAAACAGTCTATAATATTAAAAAATCTAGACTATTATTTACTTAAGCCTAATAGTTTTATTTATCTAAATACTTTAAATAAATAATAATTGTAAACTAGCTCATATTAATAATTTATGTACAAAAGTCTATATTTATCTTATTTAATATTATATATTTTATTCAATTATATTTTAATGTATTCAAATATTTTAAATGTATTCCATTTCTTATGTTCTAAAGCATTCTGTAATTTTGTACTGAAGAAGACCTAAAAAGAGGTCGAAAACATTATACAGTAAATTTTAATCTTCTCCTGTCTTAATGTTTGTGTATTTATTTAGTTATTTATTGATAAGTAGGATAGAAAAAACTTTATATATATTTAGTAATAGGAACTGCTATATTCATAAAATTGATATATATAAGCATACCATCAATGAGGCAAAACTATTGGGATAATAGCTATTTTGTTCCCTATATGCTTCACATAATCACAGAAGAATAAGAACAGAAATAGAATTGCGGAATGTTTTTTTTTTTATCTGATTGAACAGAAAGTTCTTGCACTTTTGGACGCATTTTATTTAGCCAAGAAAATTTTATGTATAGAATTGACTTCAATCATCAATGTAATCTCCGTTGTTGTTGACCACTTTCTGCCAACGCTTATGCAAGGAATGGATGCCATCTCAATAAAACTCTGGCGGCTGCGACTCGAAGAAGTTGGTCAGATTGGCCTCCAAGTCGGCTTCATTGTTGAACTCCTTGCCAGCCAGGTGACAGTTGAGCACGACGAATAGGTGGTAATTGGAAGTTACAATGTCAGGGCTATATAATGGGTGAGGCAAGATCTCCCAGTTCAGATCCAGTAGCTTCTGGTGGGTCTGCCTAGCCATATGTGGCCATGCATTGTCATGCAGCAGGATGGTGTTCTGGTGTTCCGGGCGGATCTCCGCCAGTTTCTGCTGCAGATGGTCGAGTTGTTTGCAGTAGAAAGTTGCGTTGGTGGTTGTATTTTGCGGCAACAACTCGAACATGATGATTCCCTTAGAATCCCAGAAGACAGAGCATGATCTTCTTGGAATGCAGTGGTTGCTTGGGCTCCCTTTCAGCCTTGGCTTTGGCATCTACCCACTGACGCTTCCTTCTGATGTTGGCATAGAGGCACCACTTTTTGTCCCCAGTAACCACTGAATCCAGCCAATCCGTCCTGCGGGATCTTAACAGCATCCCTGCTGGTCGTGGTTACGGTCATCAAGCTTGTGTGACACCCAGCACCCAAGTTTCGGCTGCTTTTCCAGCTGAGCCAAATGATTGACGATGATGGTTTGGCTGACGTTCAGTGCCTCGGCCAACTCGCATGTTGTCTGTCGGTTGTTTGTCTCCAGGGCTTGCACCAGGACGTCATCATTAAACTCGGATGGGTGGCTGGGGCATGGTCAGTCTTCGAAGTCCTGATCTCCATTTTTGAAGAATTTGTATCAATCGTATGCAGTTCTTCTGGTGACAGTGTCCGGGCTGAACAGAGCATTGATGTCAGTGATAGAATTGGCTGCTTTTTTGTTGGAACAATAGTCATAAAAGAGGAGCAGGCGAACTTGCTCTTTGGTTAGCGGATATTGATTGGTCATAGTAAAGTTAAGTGAGAGGACTGGATTTGGTATTTTTTTATAGCACGTATCCCGACCTGTTTATATACTACCATGGAACATTCTAGAATGTTTCAGAAAAAAGTTCTAGAAAGTTCCAAAAAGTGCAAGAACTTTCTGTTCAATCAGATAGCTTATTACAATTCCTTAATTTTCTATTTTAAGGTTCGATTGCATGGTCGTAACTGATCAAAATTACTACCTTCAAATACAATTCCTTAATTTTCTATTTTAAGGTTCGATTGCATGGTCGTAACTGATCAAAATTAATGCATTTGAAGGTAGCAAGATAATTCTACTTTAGTTTTTTCTTTGCATGGTTGCCAGAGATGTAGTTCTATGATCTGTTTTGCATATTTACAACTTGTTATGTGCATTTTACAATAACTAGAATTTTATTGGTTGTATTACATCTTTTTCTAATTATTATTTGTTACAGTCATAATCCATAAAGCTTTTGACAATTTTCAAACCATTACATAATCTCCAAACAGATCTTTTAGGAGATTATTTTGTAATACAACAAATAGTAAAAAACAGATACAACTTTCATTTGTTCAGGAATGAAAGAATTAACAACTATGCTGAAGTAGACATTGTAGTTGGAAGGTTAAATAGAAATTGATGAGAGTATCGATTTTACAATGCGAGCAAAATAGTACTTGTTCTATAAGAAATCAATCATTTAATTATTAGATATTATGCAAAATTATTATTTAAAACTTAAACAATAAAATTTATTTTCAATTTATTTTAAAATAAAATTATTTTTCTGGTCTTTGTAAAATATATTTAACAAATTTAAAGCTCTTTCAACTTTAATATTTTCATATTTATAACAATTTCTATTTCTAGCACTTATGTAGAATATTGATATGAAAAAACTTTATTACAGTTAATATATAAACACAAACATTTTCGGTACATTCAACCCTCATCAGTTGTACATATTCTACATATATTATATAAGGCTTAATAACATTAAGAAATTGAATAGAACAACAATAATTCATATGTTATTCTATTTGATTTTCTGTTTAATTCAAGATATGCTTTTTATTGATAGCATGCACATACACTACATGTTATCAGTAAAAAGCAACATGCATGTTCATCTATTTAAACATTATTTACATACTCATATCCTTTAAATATCTCTCTGACATTGTTAGATTTTATTTTTTTTTTTAAATTTAAGAAAAACAATTTGTAATTTAATTTTTTCCCCCCAGGTGTTTACCTAAGAATTTAGTTTATTAATTCTTTGATTATTTCTTTTTCCTATTCCTCAATGAAATTATTTTGGAAATTCTTTAAAAATATTGGTCAGAATTAATAATTAACAGTGTTCTGGAGACTAGATGTGTTTACTATGTTTTCACTAATCTGTGTTAAAAATTGCTGATTATTTTTAATATTAAAGTTAATGTACAGTATTTAAAAAAGAATATATTAATATTTTCCGATCTTATATATTTTTTTTTAATTTTATTTGATCAATTATGATCCAATTTCAGTTTTAAATTATAAAGTGATTTTTGTCAAATAAAAATATAAAAGTGTATTTTAAAAAAATTATTTATTTTTTTTAATAGATGGATTTCGGAAAGTAACCAACATCACCAAATCAGGATTGCATAATGATAATGATGACATAGAATTCCACCATCCTTGTTTTGCCAAAAACAGGAAGGAACTTCTCTCATTTATAAAAAGGAAAACACCTGTAATTTACGTGTGTTTTAATTAATATAAAATATTGAAGAAAAAATATTTATTTAATTAAATTTATAAATATACTTATAGATTTCAAGTGGAAAATCAGGAGAATCAGTTAATATTACCTCAAATTCCATTCAGGATATTCTTGCAAATGTTAAAGTTCTTCAAGTTAATCAAGAAAATGTTGATTCCCTTTTGTCATCTTTAGCACAAGAAAATGAGGCATTATGGAGAGAAATTGCATTACTTAGACAGAAGCATGCAAAACAGCAACAAATTGTTGCTAAAGTAAGTTCATAGTAAGTAGATTTTATTTTTGATTACAAAGTTTAAATTGACCAAATGCCACATGAATGAATTACAGGAAAACCTATGCTGATGGCCACCTGAGTTAGGTGGCCAACCTGCGGATTACCTTAATATCATGATTACCTTAATATCTGCGCACTGTCGCCTGAGCATATTGCAAGTTTTTTAAACTGTGTAAAATGCCCATCTGTGTTCTGCGGCCATGGCTGGTGATATTTAATTTCTGTACCTTGTGTGCAACATCTACTAGGTGGCTAGCAAATTGTGTTTTGATCAGAAATGCCAGATGAGCGATTTTCATGCCCTGTTGGACTAGTTTTGTAGTGTGTGTTTTAGAATACTACACTATATATAAATTATTTTGAAATAAAATATATTTTAGTATTTCAGTTAAAAATTATTATAAATATGTCATTAAATGATTCACATTGAAAATATTGTATTTATTTACATATTTACCTATAAATAGAAATTATTATTATTTTTAAGTACAATATATTAAATAAATATTAAAAATTGTAAAAATAATAAAAGATATTACCTGTACAGTACTGAAAATTGATCATTCATCTGTGTTATAACAATAATTAGAATATGAAATTAATATTTCATTTTCTGTTTTCTCCATAATTTTGAATTAGTTTTAGGCTATAGTTTTGCAGTTGTTATGCAGTAAAATTTTTTGTCATCTTGCGATTCTGGTTTCGATTTTAGATCTGCTATTCACTATGTGCAATTAAACTATTAAGTAAATTTTAATTGCAATTTAACTACAAAACAAACGTTTTAATACAAATAGTGTGTAGTGATGTTAGCAAACAAGATCAAACTTAATTTCCTCGATCTGGAACAGCAATACAAGGTAATTAAAACTAAAGAATCAAAACTTAATATCAGTTCGCATGAATTATTGTCAATCTACGAAAGCCTCACCTAGCTAAGGTGGATGAGTCTAAACACGAAAGGAAGAGTTGCAGTCAGTTTTGAATTAGTTTTAGGCTATAGTTTTGCAGTTGTTATGCAGTAAAATTTTTTGTCATCTTGCGATTCTGGTTTCGATTTTAGATCTGCTATTCACTATGTGCAATTAAACTATTAAGTAAATTTTAATTGCAATTTAACTACAAAACAAACGTTTTAATACAAATAGTGTGTAGTGATGTTAGCAAACAAGATCAAACTTAATTTCCTCGATCTGGAACAGCAATACAAGGTAATTAAAACTAAAGAATCAAAACCTAATATTAGTTCGCATGAATTATTGTCCATCTACGAAAGCCTCACCTAGCTAAGGTGGATGAGTCTAAACACGAAAGGAAGAGTTGCAGTCAGTATAATGATTATATTTTATTAGATAAAATTATTGAATTAATATTATATTAAGTTCTGTTAAATATACTATTTCCAACGTCGAAACTAATCATTTAGCATTCGACATTACAATAAACTTCACTCAACTTCAGTTATCTTGCATTTGAAAACATTCATGTGCGAAGCTGTCATCCTTATTTTTGTCACTGGACTCGTTCAGTTAGCACATGTGTACTTGCATCAATGGTCGCAGCTAAGCTAGATGGACAGTAGTGAAAGAATTTGGATGCCATGTGCGAAGCTGTCATCCTTATTTTTGTCACTGGACTCGTTCAGTTAGCACACGTGTACTTGCATCAATGGTCGCAGCAAAGCTAGATGGACAGTAGTGAAAGAATTTGGATGTGGAAAAGACCAAATCCAGAACATCTTAAAGAGAAAACTACAGGTCATTGAAGAGTTTTTAAGCCAAGATAGGAAGTTATGCTGGAAAACTTGGATCTATTGAACTTATTGAGAATTCTGCTAATTTGTTAGATCTTCTATCAGCTGAGCATTCTAAAGTGAAAAAATCCAGAAAACAGATATTAATTAATGATTTCTTTCCTTAGATTTAATTAATAATGTGAAACTGTGTTATAAACTTTCTATTTTAAACTTTGATATTTAATAAAGAAATTTGTAGCTAACCTGTTTGGTGGCCACAATCTCAGCTGTCCAAAGCTGGCCAACTAGCACAGGTTTCCTGCATTTTGTTTTTATCATTTTAATGTGAAAATAATTTTTGAATTTTATTTCTTTCATAACTTTTCATTATATGAGATTGAAAAAAAAAATAAATTTTTTATATGAAGTCTTAGCCATCAACAAAATATTTATTATTTTTGGATAGCAGCAAGCCTTCTGAAGAAAATAAGCTATGAATGAAGAAAATCGAACAATATTTTAAAAAGTTATCAATAAAAAACAAGTATTATATAAATCTTCATTAATTATGTCATATAATTAGTTGAAATGTAACATAAATTTATTGATATATTGTCATTTTTATTAATAAAATATATTTATTGGTATGTTTTTCCTTCATAGCAATAATTTTTATTTTAATTTTTTATAAATTTTCAAATTTATATAAAAAAAAGCCCACCAAACATGAAAATCATCCCCTCTCACACATAGACAGTTATAATATTATTTACTTTGCTATAATTGGCCTGTAAATTGCTTTGTTAACACACTATACCCAAATATCACATGCAGCACAGTAAAGTAGTCTTGGCAGCAATTTCTGCAAAATGACTGGCTGTCATAAAGCAATAAAAGTGCCACACCCCTTTAAATAGCCTGAAGGTGTTTATGTTCAGATTTTTTTGTATTTTATTTAATTATCAGTAAAAATAAAGAAATAAATAAATAAGAAACAATAATGTTATTTTAACAGAATTAGTCAATATTTTTGTATTATTGACAATATTTTTTCTGTTTTTAATTTGTTTTTTTATTTTCTAAGCAGGAATAGTTGAATTTTCATAAGTTAAATGTTTATAAAATGCGATCAGTACTGTATTATTGTTAATTTTAACTACAACTTTATAATATACAGAATATTTTTATATAAACTTAATTGATTTTCTTCTTCTAACAGTTGATTCAGTTCTTGTTGACTATAGTGCAACCTACAAGCACTCAAAGAAAAATTTTAAAGAGAAAATTACCGTTGATGATCCATGAAGGAAAATCAGTTAGTGACAATCAGTTGCTATCTCAAAAAATACAGAAAGTAGATATTAATTTGCCAGTAAGTTATTTAGTTTGCCAGTTTCATATTAATTTTTATTCAAAAATTTCTTTGAAAAATTAAATCTTAAATTTGAATTTTACCTTTAAGGAACAGCAGAGTCTTGTTATTAGAGATGTCACAGATCATTTGGATAAAGAAAGTTTATTTTCACCTTCAAATTATTCGCCTTGCCCATCAACTTCACAGTTTGATACAACTGAAAATCCTCTTGTTGAATCTGTAGATAGTTCAACATCTCCTGTTTTTGATATTAATGTAAATCCGTCAACACCTTTAGAACAGTTAAGCATATTGGAACCACTTCAATCCTCGTATGTAAATTATTATTAAATTTTATTCAATATTAAATAGTTATTGATACTTTTAAAATTATTTGATGAACTATTTATTTTAATATATTTTCTGGAATTTCAGTTTCAAATAAATACATTAATTATAATAATTTCCGATCTATATTATATATTTTTTTAATTATTTTCAAGAAATCTGTCAATTTAGTTATAAGATTGAATTCCAGAAACGAAATATAATGTTCCAACAGTGGTTAATTGAATAATTCAGTTATTTATTCAATTATCACTATATATTTTTTCATTTTTTGTGATCGTAGCATAGATAAATTTTATTTGAACATCACAAGATAAAATAAACCAAAGAATTTGCTAATTTTTAACTTACAGAAATGAAAAATTGAAAATAACTAATGAAAATGAAGCAACATATGTATCTTCATCTTATACGCGACCAATTATTAAAATAATATTTAACGTGTTAATAAATAATAAATATTTTAAATTTTCATTTATTATAGCTCAGCAAGTTATACTTTTATCGAAGGAAAGGAATAAAGGTAATCAGATACTAAATTAATTATGTAAGTGTATATCTCTTCATATAAACTTTTGTGAGAAAAATTGACATTTTATTTTAAACTATCAAATTTCAAAGGAAAGGAATAAAGGTAATCAGATACTAAATTAATTATGTAAGTGTATATCTCTTCATACAGTATAAACTTTTGTGAGAAAAATTGACATTTTATTTTAAAATATCAAATTTCAAGAGAGTTTATATTTGATTTTTTTTTATTTTATTAAAATGAAATACATACTGTTTGATTATTGGAACATAAATAATAATTAATGTTTACTGATTAAGAACCTTCAATATCATTTTACTTATTTTCATTTTAAATTATTTTTAACAATTTAAAATGAATTTGGTTTTGTTTTACTGTAATGATATCTTGGCAAAGTATCAACATTTTAGTATCCAATGACTGTTTTTATATAAGGAAGTACAGTTAATTTATTTCAAAATCTTTATAGATTTTGTAAATAAATTAATTAGATTTTGTGTAAGATTTATTAATAAACGTTATAAGCAAGAAAAATTGTATAAATCGTTTTTTATATAATTTTGTATAAATTATTCTGTTGGATTTATGTATAAATTTAATGAATGATTCAATATAAAAATATTTTGTTCTTATTGAGGGATTGGGATTGTTTTTTTTTCCTTTGATATAAATATAATAGAATGATAAGTGGTTGTGTAGGATTGATGCCTTTATTTCCTTTCCTACTAAAGGGATTAATTGTACAAGTATTTCTCTCCAAGTATTATAACCAACAATAAAAAAAAAATAATTAATTAATTGCTTTATATTACTATCGAGAAAGAGAGGTACTATCACATTGAGAGTTGTGATAGTAGATATCCTCCTAGGTTTCAGCTTAAATTTTGCTAGTCACATATATACATTTCTATTATAGTGTATAATAAATTAATTTTTTTTATGTAAATAACTCGTATTATTTTATTACTAGCATATATTATAGTAATTGTACTATTCCTTGAATACTAATTCTAAGAACTAGCATCTATATTATAATAAATATTACAACTGTCATAAACATTAGTATAAATTATGTATTGTTTCGTAAGTTATTATGTAATAGAAAAATTCGCAGAAATATGTCGCCCTGATAAAAAATACTGTAATAAAATATTTTGATAGCAAGACAATCGAGAGCATTTTTGTGAATGCGCATATTACCAGTCGAGGTATGAGGTGAATAATAATTCACTAATATCTTCGATTTTACGCAATTATTTAAGCCTACTTATTTTTGCATGACAAATAGATAACTGCTAGCAATAGGATTTTAAAATGTTTTAATTGTTGTTTTTTAATTGATTATTATTAAAATCATAATTGGGAAGGACAAACATTGGCATATATTCTCGATTACATATACCTTATAACCATTTTAGATTCTTGTTAGCTGGCTTTATGTTACGTCTTCTCATTTGTTTTTAAATTAATTAGAATTTTGGTAATTTGACATAATATGATGCGTGAGCAATTTTTCAATTACGTTTTATCCTATTTTACATTAAAATATTTCATTGTTTATTTTTTGATCGTTTTCATTCCAAAATAGAATAAAAGAGTATATGAACTAGATTTATCTCTTATATGTTCAGTGTTAGTAAAGATATATGCTAATATGCATAATTATTATTCTATTTGGATAAAAATAGCATATGTTATTGGGTCTCTTTGGCGAACAAAGCTTATAGAAAATTGTTAACATCAAATCGATATTATTGACAGAAATAAATTTCGTATATTTTGTTACAGTAGTTCGCGTAAATACATTATTGGCTCATTTCTATGGAATTCACATGCATTATGGGTCCATTTATATCCATCAAAGTTATAATTGTTATTACTATCTAATCCAGTGGTTGTCAATCTTTTTTCTGTTGAGAAACACATTTTAATATTTTAAAATTTGGCTTCACATCTAAATACATATTTTAAATAATAATTTAGATTTAACAACAAATTTTTAATAACAGATTATTGTATTTATTCTTATTTATTACATTCAGATTATAGACAACTTTTTTCTTTTTTGTCCCTTTCTTATATGGGGGATGTATTAACTTGTCCTCCTAATACGAAGCGCGCGCGAGTGTAAAATGTAAATTGGAAGAGGAGCGGGCTAGCCCGCCGGGCAGTCTGAGTGCGTATGGGGCCCCATCGTAGGCTTCCAGTGACGGATATGGGCACCGCTGAGATAGTGCCGATTCCATGTAGGAGTCCGCAAGCGGACCCCCAGTAACGGACCTCGGAATCACCAACATGAGGTGACCCCTTTAGTCGCCTTTTACGACACGCGGGGTCAGACGAAGGACATATTCTAATCCGTTACCCACAGGGGACGATTACAGATTACTCGTACATGGAATCATTAAATGACGGCGCTTATTATGTTATAGCGCCACCTACGAATTTTGTCTTTTTAACGAAACTATAATTTTAATTTAATTTTTATTCCTTAATTTTTAAGTTATGAATAACGACAAAAAATTTTGTCTGTCGCAGAAATATAAGGGTTAGAGTTTTTTAACAATATCCTATTTATAGGAATCGATACAGGGATCCGATTGTAAAAGGGATATCCAGACAACCACGTTTCACTATTAATATACGTTTTATTATACAGTCACATAATACAATTCTTATACTGCTTCAACGATTATTATAAAAATATACGTTTTATTATACAGTCACATAATACAATTCTTATACTGCTTCAACGATTATTACAAAGATAAGATTTGATTTTGCCTTTTGATGGCGAACGAACAATGACATGCACTCGAATATTAAATAAAATTAAATATTTTCATCATTTTTTAAGATTTGTATTTAAATTTTTAGAATATCTTCTAATTATCACTTATTCTCAGTTCCTATAAATAGATTTCAAATTTAGCATGGCAAAAGAATTTAATTTTCTATGCATGTGCAACTCGAGTTATGAACATTCTAGTTGCAAGCATGTACATACTTACTGACATGAAATATCATTTTCAAATTTAATGAAATTTCAAAAAATCTTAATAACTTTAATCCCTTGACTGCTATGGATGTTTTGAAATTAAGCTTAATATTATGCAAAAAATAAAATTGTGAAATCTCACTTAATTTTCATTGAAATCTTTTGAAATTTTCAGTATTTATTTCAATTTTGTTTTTCTAACATGCTAGCATTTATAAGGATTTTATTTTTTTGTAACTTTTTGTTGTTTATGAGATTAGAAAGAAAACAATTTTTTTTATATGAAATTTTAGCTATCCAATGAAATAGTTGATATTTTTAGGTAGTAACAAGTCTTCTGAACAAAATGAATCATGAATGAAGAAATTTGGCCTAAATTTTCAGAAATTATTGATAAAACACCATGTGTTACATAGCATTTGTTGATTGAAGTTACATCATATAATTATTAAAAAAATTATATTAATTCATTGAAATATTACCATTTTTATTAATATTTCATATTTATTTATTTGTTCTTACTTCATTTACAGAATTTTCAGCAGTACTTTTTTATAAATTTTTTTATTTATATCAAAAAATTCTAACATATATGAAAATAGTCTCATCTAGTGCATATACATCTATAATATATTCTTTTCCTCTAATTGGACTGCCACTAATGTATTGTAACTCCTGACTCAATGCCACTTACCATTTACAAAGTAGGCTTGGCTGCAATTTCCCAGGAAAGGAGTGGCTGCTATAAAACAATAATAAAGTGCCAAGTCCCTTTTAATTCTTAAGGGTGTTTGTTTGTTTTTTGCAATTTTCTCTTAAATTTCGATGAAATTGAAATAAAAAATGAATGACTATGATATATTTTATTTTACTTTAACAGAATTAACCATTATTTTCTTATTATCTATAATATTTTTTAATTTTCAGAATTTTATAGCTTATTTGAAAAAAAATTTGATTTTTTCCAAAAATTTCTAAGATATCATTTATCGAATCACATAATCAGATTGAGTTTGATTGGACTATAAAATCGATAGGATGGATAAAAATTTCCACATTCTATCAAGCCATTCAAATATAAACAATATTTGTTTACATATAATTTTAAAAGAAAAATTTTGGCAACTGAAAAAATTTAAGACCCACCAGAAAAAGGGCATATTTTTGATGATTACACACAATAAACTGATTTGCAAAAGCTGTATTAATAAAAACAGGATTGAAATTTTTTTATCATTTTTTGTTCCACTTCTTTGCAATTTCAATATTATCTTCTATTTCAAGGACATATTCTTGAATTGAAATGAAATTATCTAAATTTTATAAAAAGCATTGAAGACCACATTGCCACCATTTCAATATTATCTTCTATTTCAAGGACATATTCTTGAATTGAAATGAAATTATCTAATTTTTATAAAAAGCATTGAAGACCACATTGCCATCATTTTTTCTTTTGTATTATATGCTGCTTTCCATATTTTGCCTATATTTGTGGTAAGAGTCAGCTGTCAGGTGAAGGATGGGATTGAATGGGCTGAGCCTGAACACCTAAAATTTTGGTGATATGAGTATGAGACCTAAATTAAATATTGAAACAGCATATTATCTGGGTAACTACTCATCCGTCTAGTCTATAATATTGGCTGATGATGATGATGATTTAATGGTGGCAATCAAAAGTACAGATTGTCATAACTTGAGTCTTGAGACTCTCATATATATATAAGGTTAGTAAAAAGAAATCCATTATTTTTCCAATAGATGGCTTTAATAAATTGTATCTCGCGCTCTAAAAGTCCAATCGGTTTACACTAGATGGCGTTAGAAAGCTGACATTTCGTACTAAAAATCTTATTTGACAGTTTTGTGAATGGTTGACTCAGTTTTGTTTGAGCTCACATCAAAGATGGACACCAGCAAAGAGAAAATACGCTATATTTTACAGTTTTTCTTCGATAAAGGTGAAAACGCAAGTCAGGTGGCTGAAAATGTGAATAGTGTTTATGGTTCTGATATTGTAACAGCCAATCAAGCGCAGTTTTGGTTTTATTGATTACGTTTCGGTAATTTCGATGTCAAAGATGCACCATCCTCTGGAAGGCTAATTGTCGAAAATGTGGGTAAAATCATCGAAATGGCTGAGTCCGACTGCATATAAGCACTGTTTCTATTGCCCAGGAGCTAAACATTGCACAAAAAATCGTTTGAAATCATTTGGAAAAGGCTGGATACAAAAAGAAGCTGGATGTATAGGTGCCACATGAGTTAATGCAAAAAAACATCATGGATCGAATTTCCATCTGTGAATCGCTGCTAAATTGCAACAAAGTCGACCCATTTCTGAAGCGGATGGTGACTGGCGATGAAAAGTGGATCACTTACGACATCAAGCGAAAACAGTCATGGTCGAAGTGCGGTGAGCCAGCGCAAACGGTGGCCAAGCCAGGATTGACGACCAGGAAGGTTTTGCTGTGTGTTTGGTGGGATTGGCAAGGAATCATACACTATGAGCTGCTCCCCTTCGGCCAAACTCTTAATTCGAACTTGTACTGTGAATAAAGTCGACCCATTTCTGAAGCGGATGGTGACTGGCGATGAAAAGTGGATCACTTAAGACATCAAGCGAAAACAGTCGTGGTTGAAGAACTATAATAATAATAATTTATATAAATAAGAGAAAGAAAAGCAGATATCACCAAATTACTATGAAAAATGATAGAGAAGAATAATCCATTCTTTCTGAAGAATAGTATAAAAGCAAAGAATGACTATTTCATAAGGGAGATTAAAAACCAGGAATCTCTTTCACTACATTCATTTAATAATTGATAAAATTAAAATCAAGTAATATTTAAAACTTTGTGAAAATTGAGTCATTAGATAAAACAACTATTATAATACCTATAAAGTCTAATAGTATACTTAATTATTCAAACAATATACATCTTTATAAAATAAAAATCTTAATAATTTAATCAGTTATTTAAGTTTTATTATTACATTAAAATAAATTTCTTACCATCACATTTTGGTGGTGATTGATTCCAAAATCCATTTTGACACTTTGAAGTGACTTGGATATTTGTCTTATTACAATAATAAATAATAATATCTCCTTCTACAAATTTTCCAGACATTGATGCTATAAGCTTAACATAATATCCTCCAGGTATTCTTCCTGGATCTGGACATGTCTTTTCTTATAAAAAAGTTTTAATATATATTTATTTTATTGAATTATACAAAATAAATTTTAATTAGAAAAAACTAAATCAACTTACCAAGACATTTTGGATCATTACCACTCCAATTGCCATTTCCTTGGCATTCTCTTTCAATTGGGCCATTCAAATGAAAACCTCTATTACAACTGTAAATGACTTGTGATTTATATGTCACACTAGAAAATGAAGCAACACCATTTTCTGGTTGTTGAAGTCTTGGACATGAAACAACTAAAAGTTTATATATTATAATTTTCTATTTATAAATAAATTATGGTTTTTCTATTTTCATAAATATCATAAATAATAATTTTTTGATAACAATTTGCAAAAAAATTTAAGAAAAATAGAATATAATTACAAAAATATAAAGAATAAATTCTCAGATGCAATTTTACTTTTTAAATATAATAATGTAATAAACATTTTTTTAATTTTTAAGTTAATGATTTATTAACTTTGGAAAATTCAATTACAAAACTATCAAACCAATTAAAAATGAGAGTTTTCAAAATTTTTAAGATTTTTATTATGATTTAATATATTAGCTCCTAATATTTGTTTTCTGTTGCTCAGAATCTATTAATGCCTCTAAAATGTTAACAAATAATATTATATTGCAATTTAGTACAATCTTAAAAACTTGCAATTTTTTCTTTCAGGGAAAAAGTTATTAAAATTTCAAAAATTTGCTTTCATATTGCAATCATCACTAATTATGGTTAACAGTCTATGGAACAATACAAAACTCATCATAAATTCTAGTCTGAGAAACTCAACATATATATAATTTTATTCATCATCATTCAGTTAATTCAGTTATGCTATTAAATCTGAAAGTTGTAGCCATGATAAAGTCAATTGTTGATTGCCAACACCTGTGATGCCAGTTGAGAGGTTGAAGAATGGAGATATTGAAAAATCCAAAGAGTATTTTGAGAATTTGGATTCAATTCTGAATTCAGATTCTCAAAATGAAATATAATTACAGGTAATCTTCAACTTATGATGAAGTTCTGTTCTCTGTTGTAAGTTGAGGACTACCTGTATTTAGAAAAAATTCTCAATATTTTGAGAAATCTCTCTGCTGCAATTTTTGCTTTAACTCTATCAAACATATTTTCAATGCATAAGATTATTATTATTATTATTATTATTATTATTATTGATGCCATATATAATAATAATGAATTTCTTTATTAATTAACATTTATTTGTTACAAATTTCTTAGAAAAATCCTTAGGCATCAATTCTACAAAAAGAGAAGTTTTTAGTATAGTTAAAGTTTAAGTAGAGAAAAATATAATGTTGACTATCCTCAACTATATAAGCATTCTCTAAGCATAATGGATTGATCTAGGGGTCTATGCTGGTCTCAGTTTCTCCGCAGAGACAAAATATCGTCTCTGAGAAAAGACAATCTTTCTACAGAGAGTGTAGAGAGATTATTATGTTTTAAGCGATGCTCCAGTCATTCTCTCTCAGGAAACGCCATCATTTTCCCATTATGCTTAGAATACGCGTATACATAACGCCAATCTCATTCCAACCAATGAAATTACTCACTACATTGCATTTCACAGACACTGTGCAAACTGAGTATTTGAAGAAAATGGCAGTAAACAGACATGATTATTTATATAATTACACCACACAACAAATATAAACTTTGGTAAGTGAATTGGAAAAATAAGCTATTCTATTTTGGAGAATATGATAGCGAATGTATTGGAGCAGTCATTGAGAGAAATGTGGAATGACTGATTGTTAGTAAATGCACAACAAAGAGTAAGATTTTACTTTGAAAGCTGTCATTCACTCAGTTGTTTAGATTGTGTGTGTTACTTTTTATATCGTTAATTGATTCTGTTGTTATTTATAATTATGAATATTAACAAAAACATGAACATTTCAGCATATAAAGTTTTTGTATTCATTGTGAACACAACGTTAATTTACAATTAACATTGATAAATGGCAGCAGTCAAAGTAAAATTTTACTTAAATATAAAATATTTTAAGTACTGATATTAAACTGGAAAAATATGATAAATAAATATGTATTTAATGCATAGAATTCTGTTTGAATTTTCATTTATTATTCAAAGGTGTTTATAAAATGGATATACAGTAATGTCTTAAATGAAAAATAATAGCTTAAACAAAAACATTGAGGATATAATCTTGTCTATCAATCAAGATTATATCCTCAATATTTTACTGAAATCCTCTACCTGAGAAAAACTATGCTGCCAATGTATTTTAATTGAAAAAAAGTCTTTTATCTAATATTTGTAAATTTGATGCTATTTCCTTACAATAATTTCCAACAAATTTATTAGAAAGAAATTTATATTTCTTTCTAATAAATTCCTTTTTTTAATTAATAATTAAATTTTTTTTTTTTTTAAATAGATCACCCAAAACACACCAAATATTTTAATAGTCCTTAAATATTCTATTCCGATTAAAATTACATATTATATCTTCTTTCAAAACATCTAAATGTTGATTGTCTCTTCTGAGATAGGTAAGACTCACTCTGCAAGAGAGAATTTTTAAGAGACAAAAAGTTGTCTCTTACTAAATAGTCTGTTTAAAAGTACTGCAACATTGACTTAGAACAAGGAAATTGCCTCTCTAGCGGAACAACCAATCAGAAGCAACGTTTGCTCACTGATGTCAAATAGTTTGTCTGGAGAGGCGATTTTTGTTAAGAGCAGCATAGACCCCTTGGCATAATTTAAAAAAGGAAAAATTACCCAAATATTTCAGAAGACATAATGGAAAGAACCAATATGATGATGGATCTATGCTAGTAATCTTATTCTAGTACTAGAGATGAGATAACTATCATAGATTGAAGAATGTTTCCTAAATGGAGAATGCACATTCTTCCTGCCACAAGGCTAAGAAAGTAACAAATTTTCTGAATGATAAAAGAAACAAGGTGCTCAACCAGTCTGGAAATTCTCAAGAATTTAAATCTATTAAGAATCTTTGGAATCTGATGATGAGAGAATTTCTAAGGAATCTGTAAGAAATGTCAATTAAGAGATATCTTCATTAATATTATGTATGATATAATATCAAAATGATAGCAAAAATTACATGAAATGCTTTGAAAGTATGTCTGATAGAGTCATATATATTTAATAAACACCACTTAACCTCTCTTCTAATAACTCTTATAACTAATAGCACTTACTGCAGTTGAGTTACTACTTCTTCTCTGTACTTTTCACTTGTACTGCTAACGTTTTCGGTCCCTCCGACCATCATCAGGCTGTGTTTTTTAAATATCGTTGATTCGAACGTCATCGACCAACACATCAGTTACCTAGAGAAAGCTTAATTAGAGACGATGTTCTAGAAGCTTCAATATTTTTTCAGTTTAACTTTAAATCTGTGCAAGAACTATTTAAAGAGTTTGAATCAACGATATTTAAAAAACACAGCCTGATGATGGTCGGAGGGACCGAAAACGTTAGCAGTACAAGTGAAAAGTACCTAGAGAAGAAGTAGTAACTCAACTGCAGTAAGTGCTATTAGTTATAAGAGTCTGATAGAGTGAAAGCAATAATTGCAGCAAAGATGAGTTATTACAAAATTTTGATGATGTTTGTAAATTATTATAGATTTTAATACCTAAACTGCTTTTATGATTTATTTCACTTTTATTTAAAATTATAAATAATTTTTACTTTTTTTAACCAGTTCACTGCCTTTGCCGTGGTAAGATGTCAAGATGTGGAACAAAAAACAAGCGATATAAATAAAATTCAATCCTGAATTATACAGTGGAGCTATCACGAAGTAGTTTTTTTTGTGTTTATTGGGTGAAAATAGGTGCTTCTGATGATGGGTCCTAAATTTTCCGATTGCTGAAATTTCTTTTTTAATTCCATTTTAAAGACAGAATATTTGAATGGATTGTATTTGTAGAATTTGGATTATTTTTCATTGAATCTTATTGATTCTGCTTTCTATTCTATCATATTTTAGTAATCTTATTTTGATTTTGGGGTGAGATAAACTTATTTTTGAAATTTTAAGCAAAAGATGGAATTTTAGTTTGATGAACTGTAAAATTTATAAAATTGAAAAAATTTTGCCAATAATACAAAAATTTTGGTTAATTCTGTTAAAATAAATATAATACAAAAATTTTGGTTAATTCTGTTAAAATATAGAATATTTTTACTTATTTGGTCTTTTATTGTTCTGTTAAAATATAGAATATTTTTACTTATTTGGTCATTTATTGCTTCACTTTTGCAGATAATTTTGTAAAATACGAGAAAATCGTAATGTAAAAACCCTAGGCAATAAAAGGGGACATGACACTAACTGTTTTATGACGGCCAGTCATTTTGTGGGAAATTGCAGCCAAGCATACTTTACTGTGCTGCTTTTTATAATGATATATAATATATCTAAATATTATAATGAAATAAAATCAGATTCTCCAAAAAAATATTTTTTCTATTTAAAAAAAAAAAATTAGATATGTATTGCACAAGCAGATACTAAAAAAAATTTTTTCATTAAGAATTTTAGTTTGAAATGAAAAAGTAATAGGGCATGTATTCTATGATATTTTTTTTAATCATTTCTTCTGTAATTTTCTCAAAAATACTTAACTCTATCAAAATGTGGCACTTCATAAATTATATTCTGTTGTTACTGATTGAGATGATTTGTAAATATTGCAGAATAATATAATTGATGGAAATGTTGTTGTTCTTAATATTTACATTTATTATAATTTTTGATATCAAAATATGAACTAAATCAGAAATTCTGCAAAAGATTTTCTGTATGGTATCTACAAATTGAGATTAATTCCAAACAATATGAAGATGTTTGCTACTATTAAATAATATTACTAAAAATATTAGTTATTTTAATTTCTTATTTACAGATAATAAATAAATTGTTTATTTTCAGAAATTCATTTACAGAACATCTAGAATATATTGACAATGAACTGAGTTGGTTATATGATCAACTTTCTGGAGAACAGATGAATACTGATCCTTCTAGTTTACTTGCTGTAAGAATTTTAATAATTTATTTTTTAAAAAATCAATACCATAAAAATTAAAAATATAAATTGGATAGTCTAAAGAAATACTCAGATAGTTTTAATTGAATATGAAAAGTAAAGAGAACCTTACCAAAGGAAATAAAAACAAAATTAGTTGATTAATTAAAACTGTCAATCATTATTATTTTTATCTGTGAAATTCATGAATGACTATTATTTTTAGTTCAAAATGGTAACAGCTATTTTGTTTTTTTAACCAAACCACTATTTATTTTCACTAAACAGTCTTAATTACAGCCATATCAAATAACTTCTAAAATGAATTATACACTGAAGTTGTCTTTTCTGACAACTTATCAGAAGGCAGTCAAATCATTGTCTATTTTTCTAAAACTTTCTCTTACTAATAAAAAAACAAATTAGATATAGTGATTGATGTATTTTCACAAAATAACCATTAGATCATATAGAAAACACACGTCGGCAGGGCAAGACATATTGGTTTAGCATTTCTTTCTTTTTTAAATTAAAATTGATATTCCAAACTTGCCATTTCCAGTATGGTACTCAAACTTTTCAATACAGGATATTATGTATTAATTTTAATAATTTTACTATTGAAATCAGAATGTTAATAATGTGTCTTGTCTTAAAGAAAGTGCTGAAGATTCTGTATAAAATAATTTGCCATTATATACCTTTTTGTTTTCATATATTTTATTTTCTCCTTTTTCATGTTAAATCTATGAAATATTTCAGTACATTTCTCCCTTGAGTTTCTTTGATTTTAAAGTAGTGATTCTTGAAATTTGATTATATGTATTTACAGGCAGATGATATATTGTATAGTTATTATTTTACATTCAAAAAATTGTGAAATTGTGTGAAATTCTTCCAACTTTTTTTTTTTTATTAATCTTCTCATGTGCTATTTATTGTGCCATTTTTTTCCTTTTGTAATTATTTGTTTAGTTCTGATTGATGATCTTTTCTTTAAAACTCTTATTATTTTTTGTTCTCTATTATCTGTCTGATTTGTCTTGTGTTGTATTCTCTAATTATAAATAGAATAATAAGTTCTTGAAAGCAATAGGATAAAAAAAAACAAAGTTTAATCACTTGAGTACTTTTGATTATAGTATAACCATTTTCAGCGGTTTCCAACATTCATAATTTACTGTTCTATAAAGAAACTATAAACACATAATAATTTACTTATTAAGTAAATTGTATACATAGTTCCTTTAACCTGTTCACTGCCTTTGCCATGGTAAGACGTCAAGATTGCAGAACAAAAAACGATAAAAAACAATAAAAAGCGATATAAATAAAATTCAATCCCGAATTATATAGTGCAGCTATCATGGAACGATTTTTTTGTGTTTATTGGGTGAAAATAGGTGCCTCTGATGATGGGTCCTAAATTTTCCGATTGCCGAAATTTCTTTTTTAATTCCGTTCTAAAGATAGAAAATGTGAATGGCTTATATTCGTAGAATTTGGATTATTTTAGTATCTTATTTTGATTTTGGGAGATAAATTTATTTTTGAAATTTTAAGCAAAATATGGAATTTTAGTTTGATGAACTGTAAAATTTATAAAATTGAAAAAATTTTGCCAATAATACAAAAATTTTGGTTAATTCTGTTAAAATAAATATAATACAAAAATTTTGGTTAATTCTGTTAAAATATAGAATATTTTTACTTATTTGGTACAACATTAACAGATACTTTTGTAAAATATGAGAAAATTGTAATGTAAACAACCCTGGGCAATAAAAGGGGGCATGGCACTTTAATTATTTTATGACAACCAGTTGATTCACAGGAAATTGCAGCCAATCCTACTTTACCACACTGCTTGTGGTATTGGATGTAGAGTGTCAACAAACTATTTCAAGGCCAATTAGAGTAGAGTAGAAAATGTTATAGCTGTTTACATAGGATTGTGGATGATTTTCATATATGTTATGTTTTTGTTATAAATTCGAAAATTTATAAAATATTAAAATAAAAATTATTGAAATGAAGAAAAAACATATCAATAAACATATTTTTTAATAAACATATTTTATTAAAAAATTAAGAATATTTTAATAAATTTTTGTCAATTTTTGACTAATTAATTAACTAACTACATTAATTAAAGTTACGTAATACTTCGTTTTTTATAAATCATTTTTTAAATTATTATTTGATGACTAATTAATTAACTAACTAAATTAATTAAAAGTTATGTAATACTTCGTTTTTTATCGCTAATTTTTTTAAATTATTACCTATTTTCTTTATTCATACTCATTTTATTCAGAAGACTTGCCACTATCAGAAAATATCAAATATTTCATTAGATGGCTAAGATTTCATATATAAAAATTGTTTTTTCTCTAATCTCATATAATGAACGAAAAATTGTGAAAGAAATAAAATTCCAAAAAATGTGTTACATCATTAGAATCCCAATAAAAAACGTAATAAATTATGAAAATTTCAAAAAAATTCAATGAAAATTAAGCGAGATATTGCAATTTACAATTTTTTTTTTATATATTTAACGAGGCTTAATTAGAAAAAATCAAAGGCAGCAAACAAGTTAAATAAAATAGTGGAAAATTACTTATAAATTATTAGAGTTAGTGGCTGAAATAATTTGATCACCCATAATATATTAAAAAATTAGAAGAAAAATTTTTGGGATTGAAAACTAAAAATAAATTCTTTTTAATATACCATATCATATGTAAAATATTATTTTTTTAAACAAAATATTTGTTAAAAAAAATGTTTTGCAAAGATGCTTTCATATATTAAAATCATCAGTTTTGTGATTTATACATGAAAAGGAAATCAAAATAGAACTTAGAGTGTAATGATAATTATTGATAGTCAATGAGAGACCAAAGGAAAGTTATTTCAAATTTTAAAAAGTAATGCATAATTTTAGTAACCATTATAAAACTAACTTTTATATTACATTTTATTATAAAAAAAAAAATTAAAGAACTTTCTAACATACTATTGCAAACTGGAGGTGAATTTGTCCATTCTGAATTAGTACCACAAAACAACACAGCTATTCCACTGATTTTATATCCATCATTACATACATAAGTAACATTTTTTGCATATCTAAAATCCTCTCCAATCCTTCGTCCATTAGGTATATCTCCAGGAAAATCACAGCTAATAGCTGCAATAAGAAAAGTTATTTAATTATAATCATCATTGCTAGTTTCTCATAAATAAATTTAGCATATACTTAATATTAAATGCAATATAAAATTCAAAAAATGTAATTTAACTTCTGATAGCAAAAATTAAGAGATCTTAAGATTATTTATTATACTTAATTCAAAACTGCATATAATAAATAATTTTATTCGAAATTTTATTTTTATCTTATAAAAAGAAAAGTGAATACAAAAAAACAAAAAAAAAATTATTATTTATACTGTTATGATAACAAAATAAAGATTAGTAATACTGCATAATTATTCAATATGCAGTATTATTCTTCAATTTGTATTAAATATCCTTTTTAGTACAATCTAGTTATTTAGTTATTTTCTTTCTTATTGTATTTTTATTGATACAAGCCAATGAAAAAACTAGTTTATATTTTCAATTCTTTTCTGCCAATCATTATTTCATTTAAAGTTAATCTTATAAGAATCAGATAATAAAAAATATTTTGCAAAGTGATTATTAAATCTATACAGAATATGTGTGTGTCCAAATATAAACCAAATTAATCCTTGAATAATTTTAAATGAAATTTTTAATAATTGGAAATAATTTTTGGTAAAAGTTAGCATCCTCTTGTAATTAATAAATTTACTAATGATTAAATCAAAGAGTGGCACCATCTAATCATTCCAACATCCTTACTGCTAGATCACAAAGGCAATTAATTCTTCAGATATTAATATAAAAAATTTAAATTACTTTTTATTTATAAATATTGGACCCTACCAATGTTAATAAATAAAAAGTAATTCTAAATTTCTGGGTCAGGACAATTTTTCTTCAGATGATAAAAAATTATAGTATATATAAAATTCAGATAAGTCAAAACGTGTAGTTCTTGCATTATCTGTAAACAGAAGATTGATGCTATGACCTGGGATGATCCAAGGTCATTTAAAGATAGTGCAACAGTGAGTGTGATATGTGAACAAGGACCAAAAAATGTAGCCTTAAAGTGTGAAATATTATTCTCCAACTTTAATGGCTTCTATATCTCATATCAAATTTTACTTCATATTCTAATTTTTCCCATATTCTGATATGCATTTTGTTATTATAATAATAATTTTCAATCAAGAAGAAATTTTTTTATAGAATTTTTTAATTTGATGGATAATATACAAATTATAATGACAACAACAATTACAATTAATGATGATAAAGTAATTTGTGTTTTGGCTTAAAAAGATAGGTTAAAGCAGTGGTCAGCAACCTGTCGAACACAAGGTTCTTTGCTGGCACAACATAGGGAATGATGACTTGTTAAATTTTTCAGTACTTTCTGATGTTCTTATATATAAAATTTTATTTATGAATATAAAAATTTGTAAATAGAATTTACAAATTTTATTATTAAGCTAATTGGGGGCACTACTGTAGTGACAGTAGAGTTTATTAAGCTAACTGGGTGCACTACTATAGTGACAGTAGTGAATTATTCAGTGGAATGCAGAGTGACACTAGCTCAATCTCAGGTTAGGTTAATTAGATTAAGCTGCCATATCCTCATAGAATATTCTATATCTGGTGGCAACCACTTATAGAACCCATCACAGGCTGGCCAACACCCATGATGGGTCAACCAGATGGTTGAAGGATGGGGTTCAACAGGCCAGGCCTGGACTGGACCCCTCCTGAAAAACTGGAGGTGTGGGATCTAGATTTGAACACGGATCCTCCAAGATGGTAAGCCAAAGCTTTAACACACAGCCATCCACTCGACAGCTCAATCTCAGTGGCATTCAGAGTGTCCAATACTTAAAAGAAATAATTACAGTGAAAACTGACTTCACAACCACCCGTAAGATGACCACGATTTTATGGGAACGATTCAATGAAAATTAAGCGAGATATTGCAATTTACAATTTTTTTTTTTTTTCATATTAACGAGGCTTAATTAGAAAAAATTGAAGGCAGCAAACAGGTTAAAGAATAGAACAATAAATTCTGAATGTCAGAAACTGCTGAAATGGTTATACTATAACCGAAAGTACTCCGGAGAATAAACTTTGTTTTTTTTTTTATTATTCTACTGCTTCAAATACTTATTATTCTATTTCCAATTAAATGATGTTTTTTAGCAGTTTTCGAATTTTGTTAAGTTGTGTATTCTCTAATTTCTTTTCACATGCTTTTCCTTATTGTTTTACATAGTTCAGTATATTCTATTCTGGTTATATTGCTTACATCCTGCTTCAGTTCTCTGTTTTTTTAAGCAGGTTTAATATATTTTGGAAGAATTTTTTTATCTTGGGTTGCATTACTTGATTGTATATTGATGTTGCTGATTTTAGAAGTACATCTGTTATCTGCTTATTTAAATTCATTAATATTAATAATATGTACTTTGTTTATTATCAAGGTATTCATTTATTTTAATTTCTAATTTGTTTCCATTATTAGTTAAATTTTTTAAATTAGAAGTTTCTTTTATTTATTAATTTATATCTTTCTTGTTTAATATTTGTTAATATTTAGATTAATCAGAGTTAAAATTAATCAGAGCTAAAATTAATATATATAATTTATCTGTGGTTATTGCTGAATAGAGAAATAGTTTATTACAGTAACATCTTGATAAATTTTTTATTAAATTTTAGTTTATTTTTCATCTCTGGCCATTTTCTACATCCATTTTAGTTTTTAATTCTTTTGAAAAAGTATTCATTATATAAGGATTGTGGTTACTTAAGTACTCTGCCTCTCTTCATTTTATTTATCTAGACCAGGGCTGTCCAAAAGGCAGCTTGCGAGGCTTTCACAATTTATAATATAATATTTTTTCACTTTTATTTATTACTTTTTTTGAGAGATTAATAAAAAGAATCCTAAAATTGAATTATATTAACTCAATTAATTAATTTTTCTTAATTATTAGTAATTATTTAATGATCAACAAGCTATCAATGACATCACATTTTTATAAGACTTTCAATCACGTCAATTTTAGTTTTAGCTATTTCAGTTTAAAGTGTGACTGTATATTAGTTATTTTTTGGTTTCTAACACACACATTTCAGTGATTGTGTGACCGTTGTTGTGAGATTGTGTTTTAATTTTATTTTACTGTTTACTGTAATTTAATTTAATTTTTATTTTACTATGAGTTCGTTGCATTTTGAAATGAGTGAGAAAAAACGTAAAATAGAAAATGAAAATCGAGTATATTAGTAGCGGTGGGAAAATGACTTTTTCATAACAAATCACATGGGTTAACTGCTTGGTTTAACGAACGTTTTCCTAACTTTTGTGATTTTGGTCGGAAAGTAATATCAACGTTTGGTAGTACTTATTTGTGTGAAGGTGCATTTTCTAACATGAAAATTGTTAAGAATCGATTCGGAACCTGCCTTGGAGATTCTTCTTTTACATATTCTGCGGATAACTAAACAGGAATGGATGTAAATATCCGGCCCTTGTAAATGCTGCTGCCCGCCCTCATTTATCACATTAAATAGGTACATACATACTATTTTTATAATTTTTAACTGTTTATATTTTATAACTTTTTGTTTATATGTTTATTGGATGCAATCTGGTAAATATAATTTTGTAATAAGGTTTGTTAATCTGGAAATAAAATTATATTTTATTTCCAGATTAACAAACCTTATTACAAAAGCGTTATATTTATGCGTTCTGTTTGTTGAGACAATAGCGTATCAAGTATCAAAGCCCCTCCCCCTTTTCTGTAACTGTGGCCCTCCATATCTCTAGTAAACACAGCTATGGCCCTCAGGTTCATTATAATTGTACAGCCCTGATCTAGACCAAATTTTCCTATATTTGTTTGTTTGAATAAGAGTTTGCATACTTTAGCATTAAAATCACTTATTATGATTAAGAAATGTTCTTTGTTATTTGATGTTAATTTTTCTAGATCCTCAAAGAAGTTTTTTTATTTATCTGAAATATCCAAAATAGATGCATATGTTTGGATTAATTTTAAGCTGTATCTTCTGTTTAGTTTCACCATAATTTTAGCTGAATTCCGTGATCCTATTTTTATAATTTTGTTTTCTAAGAATCTTGTGTCTGTTGATTTTGCTTGGAAGTTGCTAAGGTTATAGAAGATATTTCCATTTTTTAAGTTAATGAGTTCCTCCTCTTTTAATTTTATATAGTGCCACTGTGTCCAATTTTATTTGATTAAGTTTGTATTCAAATTTATTATTTTTCTCCACTATGAGTATGTGAAACAGTTATAGGTAAAGATGTTAAGATTAATCTGGATTTTAATAAGGTTTAGTTTAAAGTTTTTATCAAGCTGGTAGTCAGGAGTCAATCTCTCATTGGAATTTAAATTAGTCCTGTCATATATTTGGGTAATTGTCACTGTCAAGTGAGATGGATTTTTGCCCATTCTGGTTTTGGCTTTTTTTTTTTTTTATTATGGCATCTTATACAGGAGGTTAGAAATCTATGCTGACTCTAATATCATATTAGGAAATGCATTTTATATCTAACTGCCAGATAACATTCATACATATCTACGTATTTTTAATAAAAATATTGAAAGAATCATTAAAATATTAATCTTATTTAAGAACAAATATGACAGGATTGCATGGCTGGCATGTAGGTTTCTAAAGATTGTGGCACAATGAAATCAGAAATATTATTGTCTTTAAAAAATTTTTCAAGTTTTTGACTCTCTCCTCAAAAATTCTTTTTTAGAAAGTTTCTCAGCTTATCCATTGTCTTTAAAAAATTTTTCAAGTTTTTGACTCTCTCCTCAAAAATTCTTTTTTAGAAAAATTTTCTCAGCTTATACATGAGTATATATGGTAATTAGAAAATTGAAATTGAGAAGTTGTTGTGAAATGCTAAATTTGGATGACAATTTGCATTGTTCCATTATAATCTTTGATAACTTTAATAAGATTCTTCTTTAAAAACACGCCATCTTTATGAAACAATTTTGGAAATATTTCTTCTGAATCAAGATTTCTTTTGATTGTATTATTATTATTATTTATTTATTTATTTTTTTGTGGACTCTGTAGAGATAGTTGCCTGATATTAAAGTTCTTGAGTACAAAAGATGTTTCATATACAAACTTATCTCAATTTTAAATAAGAATAAACCATATTTCTATGACTTTTTAATTCTGCATATTTCAAAATTAAAAAATTTAACTGAAAATTTTAATGGTTTTTACATTGTATAATATGTTATTTAATAATAATTAATTACTTTCAATTTCTATTGATTGACTTTAACACAAGTTTTCAAACTAGTAACTTTACAAACTGTAAATACAAATAAGTGTTTTCTATAATTTTTAATTTTTTTCACATCATTAAAGTAATAATAATTCACTTTTCTAGTTTTTATAGGCAGAAAACTATTGATCTATAAGCATCTGTACAAAGGCTTATGAAATGCATTTGGCATGTAATCACTATTATATTCAAGATTAGAAAAGAATGCTGGTGCAACATGCATATTAATTCAGATTATATATTTTTTTATTTGTTTTAATCACCCATGTATTTTATTTTATTTATTAAATTATCTTAAATTACTGTTTAAAATAGTTTAGACTATTTTAGTATCCACATTAATTATTTTAGTATTAACATAAAATAGTTTAGACTATTTTAGTTCCTGAGATTTGCTGCTTATATTATGCTATAGGAAATGAATCAAGCATTTTGAGCATAAATTGCTTGTTTTATTTCCTGTTATATTAGTCTTTATTACAAAAGAAAAATTTATGTTTTTAATTACTTATTCGGTTTTAGTTTGATTAATTAACTTTAAAAATAATTTATTTTAAAATTAATAAATGAAACAGCCATAAATTTCTCAATATATCAATAAAACTTATGGGTTAGGTACAATTTTCTGAAAAATCACTTTTTCTTATTATTCAAATTTCAGAAATAATATCATAGTTTGTGCATAACAAATAGTTTTGACAGTTATGCTAAATAATTATTTGAATTGATTTTTTTACAAAAAAATAAATTTTTTAAATGGAAATTTTTATTTTATAATTCAAACTGTATTGCTTCAATTTTTCAAAGTTGTAATAATTGTTATTTCATAGAAATTGCGATTTTAATTGTTTATATTCAAATGCTTCTCATATCATAATTTCATTATTTTTCTTTCATCTTTGGCAATAATAATCATGTTATATTTTATTATAGTGATACTTTCTTATATTCAGTTCTGATAATGAATATTTATGAAAACTTTCAGAAAATTGATCTACATAAAGTTTCATATTTCTCTATATTTGAAAAAGTCATTTGTTGTTTGTTTTAGTATCCTGATTGTGTATATTGGTCAAGATAGTATAATCAACAAATTATTGTCAACAAAGAAGATGATATAAACAGGAATTCTTTTAATATCACAATTGATTGTTTAACTACCCAATAAGAGAAGGAAGGGAAAGAACAGTCGGGTTTGTTTATCTTATAAATTATTAAACTTCTGACTGAAATTGTGTATAATCTGAATATATTATTTTATTTAGATAATATATTTGCTTTTAATTTTAATATTTAAATCTTTTATAGTTTGAAATTTGTAAATAAATTTTTAAATTTTTTTCTTTTCTCAGAAATACAGTATCATATAATAATTTTCTGGTTTATATTGGAAACAATGCAATTCTCATCCAAAATATTTTTATTCATATTATTGGGCCACTAATTGTAAAAAAATTAATCATTTTGATGAATTTTTTTTTGATAAATTTAATATTTATTATTCTATTTTTATCAGAAATTAAGGATTCTGGAAAAACTAACAAATACAATAAGTTTTGAGGAATCAATAATATTTCTACTTTAAACATTTAAAAAGTTTGTTCTAGTATTTGTAATTTTGTAGCCTGATGATGGCCTAGTGCCAAAAACAATTTGCATCCAAAAAATAAATTAACTGTTAATAGTGATAAAATTAAGATGATATTGATTTTAAAGAAAAATCAATATCTTAATTTTAGTATTTAAAACAAATGATTTTATTATTTATCATAGTATCAGAAGTTTATAATTTGATTAAGAATTTTGTAGGTATATAAAAAAAATTATATAGAGATTTATATTATTCTAATAAATTATCATAAACAAGCATTTGAGGAAAAATATGTAATTTGCAAAGATTTATATAAATAATTCTTTATAAATTTTAAAGAAAATTTAATAATAGATTGATATAAGATAATAAAAGATTTTAGCACTTAACACAAAGAAGCAGTTTTTCATACCACAACAAAACTATTTGAAACTTTTTATATTTTTATTTTAATGAAAAAGTTATGATTTCATTTAGCTTTTTTTTGGATGAAAATCTTTAAGTTATCAGGGCTTGACAAACCCGGTAGCCAAGTAGCCAATTGCTACCAGAATTTCCATTTTGGCTACCGCTTACAAACAGGTGGTAGCTATTTGGCCACCGGCTAATGCAAACAGCTGATTCTAGGGACTCCGATATTGTAAAAAAGGCCGTAGTCCTAATTATATTTAAAATCTGAACCTTTAGGACAAATTTCTTCCCTGTATGCTATAAATTTATTACAATATTGTTTAATATTTTTATTTTGATAGCCGAGCGCCTAAACGAATCGCTTTGTTTACATTTCGATCCCGACCGCCATGTTTTCTCCAAACTCTCTCTTATTGGCTGCTGGATTTCGTCTTCCGTAGCTCTCAAAGTGTACTTAAATATATTCATATAATTTGATAAATTTCCTTACAAAAAAAGAAAACAACGAAATTTGCAGTGGTAGCCAATTGTCTACTCAACTTTTTGAAATTTGTCAAGCCCTGAGTTATTTTTGTAAAATTAATTTTATAAAAAAGTAACACCAGAAATAATTTTTTAAACCATCGAATAGTTTGAAAAATAAATTACAAATGCTAAAATCAAACCAGTCCAATAAAAAACAATAAAGATACGAAAATTTGTAAAAAACAGGAATTTTTAAAATTTAATTAAGATGATGAATTCTTTGTAAAATTATTTGAAGTGAAAATTTATAAAATAATTCAGTTTTCATTAATTATAATATAAAAAATTCAGACTAGTTCTTGGCTAATATATAGTCACTAGTATTATTCTATATCGGGGTCTCCAAACTATGGTCCGTGATATGATTTTATCTGGCCTACCAATTGGACTGTTTATCTCTATTTTTGGGACAATGTATCTTTGCAAACAAACTTTTTCCCGAATAAAATATATCTAGTCAAAATACAGGCCAAATTTATTTGATGAACATTTGAAATCGCTATTTGTAATTAGCACTTCAAAATTTGAACCTGAGATTAATAATATTTAAAAAACACAAACACAGTTACATCATTCACATTAATGGTTTTATTATAATTTGTGATGAAAATATGAGAATTTGCCGATAGTGTTCGTTGTCATTAATATACGATAATTTAATTTCACATACTCTATAATCAGTTTTTATCTATTGAGTTGTTCAGAAAATAATTTCGTTTTTTCCCACCAGTGGCATTAGTTGTATTTTTCCCACCAATTTTATTCTAAGCTATATTGTCGTCATAAATTTCGGGACTGTTTATCTCTATTTTTGGGACAATGTATCTTTGCAAACAAACTTTTTCCCGAATAAAATATATCTAGTCAAAATACAGGCCAAATTTATTTGATGAACATTTGAAATCGCTATTTGTAATTAGCACTTCAAAATTTGAACCTGAGTTTAATAAGAT
>AYEL01066643.1:0-72386 GCA_000484575.1 Olivierus martensii | reverse complement strand
ATATATATATTTTTTAATATTTCAAAAATATATTTAAAGCAATATGATATAAATTAATTAATAATGTTATTGAAATTACTTATTTAAAATATTTTTCTATTAAATCGTTTTTAAATTCTAAGATCGTAACGAGAATGTTTTCGAAAGAAAAAAATCCTGTTTTCTTTTTAATTAATGTAATGATTTCAATCTAGTGTACAGATTACAAGCTATAAATTTAAGAATTAAACGGTTTAAAATCCTTACACAAATCTTATCTTGGATTAGTAATTCATTAAATTATTCATCAAAATCTTTCTAATATTTATCAAGAGATTTGGAGTTCAACGATTCTTTGTGTCAACAGGACCAGTCTTACTGATGAGGTTCCGCCAATGTCAAGGACAGGGTGATGGCCATCTGTCTCCAAGGGGCAAGAAAGATTTTTTCCTAACAACTTGAAAATGCTATTTACCTTTACAGGTAGGCCAGTGGCCGTAGGTAGAAACCCTGAAGGCTTAAATATTCTTTGGCCGTTGTACCTCATTTCCTAGGGCTGATAACCTTTACACATTACAGATGATCTGTTGATTGAATGTTAAAAACTTTTTGTTTGATTTTCGGATTTTTAAGGCAAATAAAAATACTTCAATCTCACGCAAGTTCTACTAGAAAAACGATGCTAAAAATGATTTTACGGATTTTTTTCGAATATTTATACTTATCTTTCGAGTAACATAGTTATAAATAAAGAAAACTTACTATAATAAATATAGTTATTATATTCCATGCTTGGCGATCCGTAAAATATTCGATCTGATAAATGAATTTAACATATATATTTGCGATTAAAAGTTTACTCATTCAGCTAAAGTAATTTAAATCCTCTTTAAGATCTGATAAGACTTTAGTTTAAAAAATAATTAGAAGAATGCCATTTTTATTATTCGTGTATATTTTAATCTAATTTCTCGAATGATTACTTGTTGCCATCAAAAATTTAACAGGTAAGTTAAATCAAATCTCGTGATAGGTATACGAAATGAAATTAGTGAATGGGTGGAACAGCAAAGCTTCTTCCAATGCTATTAATCACCATTGCTAGGTTAAACTATACTAAAAAAAAGTAAAAGTATAGGAATAGTCTACACGTCTAGTTTGAAGGTGAAACATTAATACTTTGATAAGGAAATGTTCTATAAACGCGAAATTAAAACGATCAAAGAAAGTGTTATAGGCCTATCACAGATAATTTCAAAGATGTGTTATTGCCTCAAACGATATGATACCATATTGTAAGTATAATGTACCTGTATGTGTGTGGTCAGATGGTATGATGGCTGACAACGAGTCATTTCTTTGCTGATGGATGACATGTTTAGACAGAGGTTAAGTTAAAGTCGTCGCATATTCTTACCTATCTCGACAATCGACTTGTTAATTTATTATGTTTAAGGAAGATATTCTACTCGGGTGTATATTATTATTTTGAATTTGCATAAAGACTATAAACATGGATTCATAAGTAGGCTGCAAATGGATCGGGCATACAATTTTACATGTATGGTATGTCGCTATTTAAACATTTGTACGGAATTCTTCTTTAATTAAAAGTATTGATAATATCGTTATTAAAACAGAAACAGCAATGATAATAATAGACCTTTATCATTGCAGCTCATTTTCCTAATGTAAAACTATATAAGATACAGTATAAATAAATATATTCAGGATTTTTCTACGGGCTTATTAATGTAAAACTTTTTAACATTATCGAAAACATAAATTCATATGAAATTAAGTTTGTATACTATATCATCTTCTATAGCAGCGATTCTCAACCTGTGATACGCGAGACATGACTAGTTGATTTCCTAGTTGTATACGAGGCATATTTTTGTTGGTAGTACTGAAATTTTTGAATTTTGAGTTTGGTGGTATGCGCTTTGAAAAAGTTGAAAACCGTTGTTCTATAGCATTGAAATTGCCTGCTCAAAATAATCTTATCAAGATATTTTTAAGCATTTAATTGACATTTCTATTAAAATCACACAAATTTTCTTATCAAACAGTAGATTATCAGATAAAATTTTTTCGATCAAAATATTTTTATCTGATTAGAGTTATAGAAATCGAAAAATCGATGTTTCAAACTTCTCTTATACGTTAGACAGCCACCTTAAACGAAAATCAAATTGTGAAAAGTATATTGGCATCCCATTCGAAAGATTTTGTAATCGCATCAGTCGGAAAACGTCATGAATAAAAATATATTAATTTATTTACAATGTTCATTCTTAAAAAAGTCATCACCACCTTTGACATAACATTATAAAAAATTCTAATCTTATCAATTTTTTTGGAATTCGCATGGATGACAAGTTCCTTCGAATGATTATTTTATTCGATGACTTTTAAAGAATCGTTCGATTTGACATTCCGGTCACAGGTCTCTCATGTCTTTGCATGCCATAATGTGTATATATGATGGATTGAGTAGAGCGTTTTCACGTTTAGAATATTCATCAGCCAGAAACACGTACCTGGCACTTGATTTATATTGTTATTACATTCAATGATACAATTTTGACTAATCGATCGTTTAATAAGAAACCGGATTAAAATATTGCTTAATATTTATTTTACATCTATTATTGTGAAGCGTAATAAGAATAGTATCTCAGTTTATGAATGATATTATACCCTGTGGTGCTATCTGTTGGTAAAATTTGTAATTATTGCATTTTGCTTAATTTACTAATGATAATTTCTTTTATATATATAACAAATTTTTCAGCAGATTATATGTTATATTGAACTAAACTTGGTTTAAAATATAAAATTAAAAAATTACACTCTTATAATCTCTCCTTGGTTTAAAATATAAAATTAAAAAATTACACTCTTATAATCTCTCCTAATTGTAGACAAATATTTTAATAAATATAAAAAAGTACCAAGATTTATTCTATTTAATACTGTTTATCACTCACGCAATAGTTTACTATCTATTTGTGTAGTTTTTTTGAACAGATGCAATTGGATGATAGAGATAATATTTGACATTAAGAACTTTACAAATTATTTTTTGGATTGTTTGATGTCTATTCCAGTTGTTTTGAAGAAACTGCAAAGATACTTAATATTGCATAAAATCATAATATATATTTTACTATATTACACATTCTGTATTTTGCAACTTCAATGTTATTTATGTCTACATATTTGGATACTAACTATATGAAAGTATCATTATTAATAATCATTTTAATTTATAAGACTAATTATTATAAGAATGTATAATTAATCATAATCACAAAGTACTGAAATTTTCATCTTCTATAGAAAAGCCTATGGATTTAATTTGGATGATAGAGATAATATTTGACATTAAGAACTTTACAAATTATTTTTTGGATTGTTTGATGTCTATTCCAGTTGTTTTGAAGAAACTGCAAAGATACTTAATATTGCATAAAATCATAATATATATTTTACTATATTACACATTCTGTATTTTGCAACTTCAATGTTATTTATGTCTACATAATATTTGGATACTAACTATATGAAATTATCATTATTAATAATCATTTTAATTTATAAGACTAATTATTATAAGAATGTATAATTAATCATAATCACAAAGTGCTGAAATTTTCATCTTCTATAGAAAAGCCTATGGATTTAATATATTTAAAAATTGTTTTACTTTCGCTTGTTTTTTTTTTTTTTAATTAGTTGGAAATATTTAAATCATTCAAAATTTTAACTTAAAAAATTTTTAGTCAATAATATCACATTAAAGAAGTATAATAAAATGTTCGATTTATTAGAGAACGGTTTAATGATCTCAAAGTTCATATTATTTAACTAACAAGTAAGAAGGACGTTTTTTTTTTTTTTTTTTAATTAGTTGGAAATATTTAAATCATTCAAAATTTTAACTTAAAAAATTTTTAGTCAATAATATCACATTAAAGAAGTATAATAAAATGTTCGATTTATTAGAGAACGGTTTAATGATCTCAAAGTTCATATTATTTAACTAAGAAGGACTGAAATAAGCATTATTTTATTAATCATAAAATTAAGCATTTTTGAGGAAAAAAACCAAACATCTCCACCAACTTAAACCAATTATGACAATAAATTGGCTTTTGAGGAAAAATCAATTTATCGTGATAATTGTATTGCTTTGATTACGATAAGTCTTCTAAATTTAAATTCCTCATGGTGATATGTTACTATAAATAGCAGAAATATAAAATACTTTGCAAGACATAAAGACACATGAATTACTATTGTTTCCATTAAAATATCTGTTACTAAAACAAGAAAGAGTTGCAAAATATTTATATATTAAAAGATACTTACCTGAGGAAGGCTACTACTGTCTCGTGGAGTGATGGTAGTGTCTCCAATACCACTATCAGGTGAAGGTAGATCAACAGCTAAAGCATGAAGCGAAGTTTTATAGTTAGAATTATGGCGAATGAATCGGTCGACAAATGTATTATCAGTCGGATCGGAATAAGACGTGAGATGCTGACGAACAGTCTGATATTGATCGGAAGATGAATAATAATCTCGATAACAATCACTGGGTGTTAATGTATAAACAGTTCTGGAAGTTTGACTACTGTATTGAGGAGGAGATGGACTGGAAACAGGAACCACATTTGTAAGCACCCCGTATTGGGGCACAGTCAGTCCATCTGGATAAGGTGATTGAGAAATATTAGCGTAAACTTGTGTACCATAAGCATGATTCGGACTGGTACCACCCAAAGAAACCACAGTGGCACCCACGGCTTGCATTTCACGGTTCTTATTAGAGTCAATAACCTGTCGTGTGACCACAGTTGTGACCGGTGGAAGAGGAACACTTACTAAATCTACCGGTGTAGGAGAAGATACTTCTGGAGAAAGTTGTTCTTGTTTAACCCGAATTGGTGATGATGATTCTTCACTATTCAATAAACTACTTAATTTACTCGGTTTGGGAGATACTGGTTCTCCTTTAATACCATTAACTGTTGGCAAATCACCGTTTTCGGATTTGCAGCCTTCAGATCCGAGATAGACGTCGACGTCTGCGTCTACCTGTCCGTTGCTGGTGGCAGGTTTCGACGTTCGGTCCACTGCGTCGCTGGTTGCTTGTGACGTCAGCGTGGCACTACAGAAGAGAGAAGAATGACGTCATATCACCAGGAAATAAAAGAATTCTAGAGACAGCGCAGTTTTTTTACCTGATCGGAAAGGTGTGGCAGTTTATCTCGTAAAATAAGTTGCTTAAAGGATTGAGGTTAGATTAACTTTAAAAACTGGGAAGTTTTTTCTATCTAAGCTTGTTCAAAATATTCCGATATCGAAAGGAAAGAATATTAAATTAAATTAAAACCTGACTCCGAAAGGAAAATTTATTTTTATAGTAATTTCTTGAATGCTATAAAAATTCGGATTTCGTTTTTCTATTCCGATATCGAAAGGAAAGAATATTAAATTAAATTAAAACCTGACTCCGAAAGGAAAAATTTATTTTTATAGTAATTTCTTGAAGGCTATAAAAATTCGGATTTCGTTTTTCTTTTTTTTTTGTATTATGTAGACTTTTTATTTCATTTATTTAGCATAAAAAATTAAAAGTGCTAAAAAATAGAATTTAAATTGATTTTAAATTATCCATTCTAATAATATCTTAATAATATAAATATTTGAATTGACTTTAAATTAATAAATTTGAATAAATTCTAAAATCTTAATAATATCTCTTATAATGAAAATTTATTCCAATTCAATCGAAGAAATTAAGGATTATCGATTATTAAATCACTTAATAATCGCGTATAAGAAAAATCTAAAATTTTAATTTTCTGCAAAAGTTAGAGGAGAAATAAATTTAAATTAATATTTTAAGATTATTTTATATTTTATATCACGTATAAAATTCGAGAAAAAGCGACAAATTTTGATTCTTTTATCAATAAGTTTATCACGTTCTATTTCGTGTTTGATTTTTGATTTTTTATTTTTCGATAGTAACGAATTCCCGGAGGCTAAGATCAATACCCTTTTAGTACACCGAATAAATAAATCGAAGCATTTCCCTTTTAACTAAACGCATAAAAGCATTTCCCTTTTACTAGATCTCATAAAAGTCAAGAACCATCAAGAGAATTGATTATATGAAAACTAACTTCCAATAGGAGAAAATAATCATATAGCTCCGCCTTTAACATACGTCTGTGTTATAAGATCCAATAAGATGATATATGTTAATCAACCTACCAATAATGTTCAGCAATGTTCGAAACGAATGTTGATTGGATAAATCTAGATTTATGCGAAGAGATGTTGTTTTACATGGCATCTCACGTTAATTAATCAAATGAAACATGCAAAAAACAAGTTATAACCGAATAGTTTGTTTTTAAGTTGGTAACGGAACAACTAACCAATGATTCAAATCACATTCTTAAACCAGGAAGGTTAAGAAAATATCCCCCGAAGTTATGTAGCCTTTTAACAGTAATGGTGACACTTGTGTCATACCTTTAAGCATAATAAGTGCATAGAAGGCTACCGAATAAATAATAAATCCAGGAAATAATAGTACTAGTGTACGAAATATAGAAACTTACCTCCATATATCTGGTAATGGACTATATTTTTCTTGGGATGCTTTGTCGACTTTTTCTATACCGGGAAGTTTATAATATTCATATAATAAGCTCATTCCACTGTTTTGTTCTTCGTTGGCACCGTTGATATTAAGCATCGCAGTTGTTGCCGCAGTCAGAGGATGTTCATAATATGCCCGCCAACCTTCATCCCCTTCGGGCATTTCCGTCATGCGATCTGAAGAATTAGAGCTGGTTGGAACGATCGTCACAGGAATATCTTCTGAAGATCTCGGTTCTTTTGCCTTACTGCAATATACAGGAAATTATTATTATTTTTAAATATGTCAGCACTGAAAATGTCGAATTTTGTACATATCATAGTAACTTATCACAGCTTAGATGCATTGATTTGATTATTCTTACTTAAGAGCATTTCGAAATCATTATTTTTCGTCATAAATATAACTATTCAATAAAAATATCAAATACTATATTACATTTAAGGTTAATTTAAATCTAATACTACTCAATGACCCATTTCTGCAAATACAAACTTACTCTTACTTGCTTAAAGGAGCGTCTGGCCATTTTTCATTGAACTTTGAACCGAATAACCTGTCACGACTTTCTTAGCACACTCTTAACTAGATTGCCACAAACAATAACATACTACAAATCACTTCATCCACAGATGGTTGCCGGAAGTACAGATTTAAAGTGTGACAATGTAATTGGGGCATTTGTGGCCACGGGGCCTTTTTGTACAATACAGCACAGTACATACTAAAGAGTGAAAGTTTTTTGGGGTTTGGCCCCTTCTCTCCTTCCCCATTCCACTCTTGTTTTCCTTGGAAAACAAGTTGGCAGAACGACCCTGTAATAGAAACAAGCAATTTGCTAGTGGGATACATGCAATGTCAGATTGGGCGATGAGGTTAAAGGTCAGGAAGCCTAACGTGAGGCGAATGATAAAAGGAATAAAAGTGGCATCAGATGGTGAGAAAGTAACCTTACCAATGTCTGGATCTTATCTGCAATCTCTTCCTTTCGAAAACTAATGTTTAGCATCTTAGCTTCTTTCGTTTCTATTCTCATTTAGCAGTTAATCCAATTTTATATCTTTAGAATATTAGTGATATCAGCAGTTGGAGAATAAAGATTTCGTGGAAAGATCTAACATAAATTAAATTATTAAATGTCAAAATTAAAATAGCCTAAAATCATTCTAAATCATTTTTTCTGCTATTTACATCATTCTTAATTCAATATTAAAATTGAATCAAATAAATTGTTAATTTGTCATTAGCATTATTAAATTTAATAGAAAACAATATAGTGTAATTGAAAAATATATATAAATATATTTCTAAAAATGAAGTCAGAATTTTATAAGAAAATAATAGCAGCTCGTAAAAAACGAAATCGGAATGATATAGTAACAATTTAACAACAATTTAACAAAGAAAATTAAAAATATTACGAAATTGCTAATATTACATTTAACTTTAAAGGTAATCTCTTTATTTAGCCGACATCGACCTCACAGATTTGCATCGGAAGTATGGGTCACGAGGAGATAAAGGAAGGTGGATGTCCTCGTTTGAAGTAAAGCAAGACAGACAGTGGATCGGTGATACTCTGATACAGATGGATAAAAACTTCCCCCACCCTTAGTAAACAGGTTGCATTTAACCTTGGCTGAAGGATAGAATTGTACAAGAAGCGAGAATCACATTACGAGAGTCGATTGTGTTGGCTAAATGGAGGAGTTCTGGTGATTGGGTCGACAAACTCTTAGCGCTGATGTGTCAACAGTAATTTGATTATCCTGTCGGACCAGATATTATCAATGCAAAGATGCTCGTGGGAAAGACAGAGATGAATATCAGGTGATAGCGAGAAAGTATAAACAAATATAGATTAAGATAAATCTGTCAACAAAGAGTTAAGCATGAAATTGCTAGTTTATTCATTTTATTTTAAAGCCTCTATTAATATAATTTGATTCAATAATTATAAAAAAGAAATGGTAATTTGAAGAAAATCAGCATTTTAGATTGTTCCAGCATATCACATTGGATTAAAAATCAATCTACGTCATGACCGGGTCATATGTAGATTAATTATAAAGGTTAAATAAAAAATAATACCCAATTGGGTCAGAGAAATGCTACTAAAAGATGATTTGATTGAATTACAAAGAAACAATGGTTTGGAAAATCAAAATTGGACCACACCCTGCTCGAGGGTCAAAAGTAAAGAAAATAAAACTAGTCTATAAAAGATCTAAGCATAGGCCAATGCCACGTATAGGACCCGTGTTGCGTCCTTCGATTTTTTTCCCTTCAGAACCAAACCGTCAATCTGGATATCTCTCAAAGGTCGGATAATTTCATAACTGAGAATGACATTGAAAGTCGGGTGGCGTTGTTATGACAACGGGAATAGTCTAATATTACTGTGGGTGGAGTCCAAAGAGGGAGGGGTTAATGGGAGTTGGTACTATGACCTAGTACTGGGAAATTTTCAAGGAGTTTTTTTATTGATTTAAAAAATTCCCTACCGAATAAATGCTACTATTTATAAGTTATTTTTCTATCTGCATACATAATTGGAGACTGGTGCAGATAGGATATTCATAATTGTATTATTCGATTGCAATCAAAATAATTTATGATACGATAACTGAAATAGTCATATAGTACTGTATAAATAGGCTAATTAGGCATTTACGATGCACAAATCATGCATAAAAATCAATAAAACTAGTCACTGTTTCACTTATCTCAGATTGAATATTAACAGTTACATATTTTTTCCCATTTTCCTTTTTCGATAATTATTTTATTATTTATTAAGAATAGAAATAAAAGTTTTCTTACTCGATGCATGTACAATGATCAAAAATAACCAGATCGATAATCGGTGAAATTATTTCAAAGCATCTGATCTAATTTAAAATTTTGTGCGCCCAAAAAAAAAAATGAAAAAAAAAATTAAATTCTAAATATGGATAAATTCAAAGCAAAAAGACCGGAAGAAATATAAATCGAGAAGGGGGAACAGTCTTATTGCTTGATCAGACTATAAACTATGTCAGAATAATTACAGTACATGGTTGTCACGGATTCAACCTTGGTTCAATTGCCAACAAATGATACACTCGAAGGTAGCTTTGCACAAGGTCACGGTTCGGTTCGCAATTAAGTGATCTTGTTAGGTCATTGGCTGGTTGAGTAGTGATTTTACACATATATCGTCCGTTAAATTATTGAAGTTGGTTTATCTATCCAATATTTCATATAATAAAATATTATATGTTAATCTGGAAACATAAAGGAATCACAAATTTATTATCTCTAGATAATTTCCTTTATAACCTTGTATAAACCGAGGCCATGGTTTGCTAATGGGGGCATTAAGAGCGGAGTGGTTTAATTTTATACGCATTTAAATAATTATATATAAAACTTAATTTTTAATTTAATGCAAAGTTTTTCCACTTTATTTTAAAACAGATTCAAAATTGACTATTGAACATGATACTGCTACTATTTAACGTTACAGTTTTATCTGGCATAAAATTTTATATTTTGATAGAATGATATGACTTAAATGATAATAAATTCCATTAATATAATAAAAACTTTGTTTTGGTAAGAGCAAAATTATTTATGCCATTATTTTTGCCAACATATCAGTTGATACTTATTTAACAAGTGAAAAATTATTCTGTATTTAAAATTTACATAATTTAATAATCTTCATAGTAATAAATACATGTAGTAACAAGATATTTTCTTAATAGCATTATAATGTTATTTTTGATTAATTTTATGGATCATTAAAATAAAGTCTGTAAATGCGATTATTTTTTATCTGTTTTGTTTAAATGATCGTGAACTTGTCACGATTCCGAATATATAAAAACTATTAGAATATACTTAGTTTCAAATAATTAATTCGATAATTATTTTCAGTATATTAATCCAATATTAAATTATTCTTTTCTAAACGAAAATAATAAATATGGGATCATTTGAGAATTTTTATTAAATATTTATTTATAAAAATAAACTTACATAGGCTATATAGCATAGCATAAGTTTATTATTATTATTTTTTAACAATATTCTGTTTGTTTTTCTTTGAAAGTAAATTATTAAAAATATATATGTATATAAATTTATAAATCATGAAATTTTTTTGTAAATATTTTATAGTAGGAGAATTTAAATCCATTTAAAAATTGAGTTATGTTTAAATATGCTTAATGACAAATTTTTTTATTTATTAATATGAGAAGAAAAAGAATGTGGAATATCTATATGCATATATATACAAGTTATTTATATGCATATTTCCACATAATTAATAAGATTAAATCTAAGGTTAAAAAAACTATTTTCATACGAAAATTCTATTTATACTTTAGCATTTTGATGGTAAACCCATAATTAAGTAAAAAATCTTTCGTTTATAACAAGACTTAATAAGAAAAAAAGGAAAATTTCTAACAAGTATGATTCGTTTTGATGGTAAACCCATAATTAAGTAAAAAATCTTTCGTTTATAACAAGACTTAATAATAAGAAAAAAAGGAAAATTTCTAACAAGTATGATTTGATGCTTCCGGAGACAAACGGATACTTCATTAGATATTTTTATCTGGATGTTATTCCCCTTTTATTTTTCCACTATTCGTTTATTATTTTTAAGTTTTTATTAAGTAATAAATTTAATTTCGGAATTTTTATTTTACCAATTATTTAAAACATTGAATTCAATTATAAAAATTTTAAATTTCCCTTTTTAAAAATTTATTAATTTAAAATTAAGTTTAAATAATCTTATAAATATAACTAAACGATCATACTGATTTTTATGTAGAGATTTAAGTATAATAGATATAATTAAAGATCTATCTTGCAAATATATAAAATTTATTTTACATCTATACATTTCTTTTTTAGCGGTTTTAGTTTAAGAACTATAATTGATAGTTCTGAAGACAAATTCATTTTGTATGATTTAAAGTCAAAATATTACTTTTCATATTTTCTTTTGATTAGTTTTGTAAAGAAAAGTCAATAGAATTGACACTGTTTACTTCTCAGATTTTTGATTTTCATAAATTCTGTATATGAGAAGTAAACATCACTATGTTCATAGTAATAGATGCAAATATATTAAATTTTTTCATTATTGTAGTATGTTTTAATTTCAAATAAATTTGTGCTTAGTTTTTGCACTTAAACAAGAGAAAATTTTATAATCAATTATAACTAACATACTCTCATTAAAAAATTGTTTATACTATATATGGAATTGATTCGTAGTAACGAAAAAACAAAACAGCTTTCGGACATCTAAATAACTTTCTAATAGTTTGAAAAGGACGTTCATTCAATTCGTAATTATATACACATCAACCACATTAGAGCAACATGGCCGAAACACAACAGCTCCCCCTGGCAAAGTCCACTATAATTAGCATCAGCTTACCTTGACATCTTTTATCATTTTATGTCAAACACAAAATAGTAGCTTACAACGAGACGGTGATCAATCAAACTTGTCATTTAGTTCGACATTTAGTTCGTTATCTTCTGCCGTTCGAGCAATTCTCAATATATAATATAAAGTATTTTGATTTGACTATGATTTACTTTCCGTCCTTATTTAGATTATGAAATCAAAGGTTTCAATGGAAACACACTGATATAAATTTCAAAGAATGAATAATTAAAAAAGACTGATCAGTAGCCCATGAATTAGAAATACATAAACTAGACTAAGCAATGTGAAGGCAAGTTGTTCCGATAAATTTATGTCTAATTTGAATTTCTAAGTTTTAACTTAATCGACAGCAATTAGTTATTTGTTTAATTTTGTTATAAGAATCATGTTAAATACACCTTATGCACAAGCTGGTCAAACTAGATAAGTCTTTAATGTGAAATAGTTTAGCAGGTATTCATATATATATTGTACACTATTAACTAAATTAAAATGTGACCAGCGATTGTATTTTTGAAGTAAATGTAAAATTCACATAGAAAATTTATGATTAAAATTATTAATTCAAGAAAAAAAAATGATTAGTCTACATTAAACATTCATTTTTAAAGTATGAAAATTTAATCTTAAATTTTATAGAAAGGTTTATTCTATAAAATTTAACAAAAGATAAAAAAAAATTAATAAATTGAATTTAACAAAAAATTTTATATTTTGTTATATATAGCCTATATATATTTTAAAACAATCTAGAGTTGTAAATAATTTATATTGTAGCTTACTCTTAGCAACTAGGAAAAACTCTCAAGCTCTTAATAAGCTAGAAAATACTTTATGCCTTACCAGAAATTAAAATTTTTAAATAAATAAATAATGATTAAGTTAAATTTGCACTAAATAATTTGTCAGAAAAAAATTAAAATAAAAGAAATAAAATAGAAAAATTTTATCAGATGCATCTTATTAGTAATTTCGATTGAACAATTTTAAGCTCCTAACCAAGGTCCATAATAAAAAATAAAATACGTATAGGAACCGTTATAACTGCATTCACTATCTTTATATGATTTATCAGTGCGTGTGTCGACAGCCGAAAGGATTTTCGAAAACAAAATGTCATAAACAATTTACGATTCATCCAGTCATGAACAAGGCGTGTATTATCGCCCTTCCCTCTACCTGTTCACACCCAGCAAGAGTTTATATTGAAAGGTGGAGGCGATCGATAAAAACTATTACTTCTTTTCAAGGACAATGTCGTTTGATTGGCAGCAGAGTGATCCATGATATTTTAATTAGGTCAACTTGATCATAAAATGACAGTAAATATTATTTTGTAAAATAAAATAAAAATCTTAGATTACTAAGATATCGTGTATATGAATTGTTCAAAATTTAATTCGATTTTAATTATTTACTGTTTTATTTGTGCATTTTCATATTTATAAAAATAAATATGAATATGCACAAATAAAACAGCTTAATTAAATCGAATTATATATATACACCCAAATACGTATGCTTAATATAATTATAAAATATACGAATAAACTTATAGCATCAAAATTAAAACTTTAATGCAAAATAAAAGTATATTTTATGGTTTCAAAATGGAAATAATAGAATTTAAAAATTATGCTGTTTTAGCTACCATAAAAAGGCTTTTATTATTTTCTATATATCGAAACAATGTACTAAAGTTACTTCATATATTAGTTAATTTTCGAAATTAAATGTTTTTATTTTAAAATAGTAAAAAATTCTCGTCTATGAAGACATTTCGTAACATACATATAATCACGGAGGTCGCAATTTATCAGAAAAGTAGCTAAATTCAAAGTGTGTTGCATAGAAATCACTCTTTTCAGGAAACCTCGTTCATAAAGCTGACAAGGTCAACCCAAAAGCCTGCTCAACATGAACAATATATATTCAACATAATATATTCTTATCAATTGGGATGTAGGCGTTGCAACTGACAAGAATATAAAAACTCATCTATGTATTACATCAAAATCAGATGTTTTTTCGTTATATTCTTACCATTATTCATTTATAAATGTTAGATTTGATAGTGCCATGGACATATTAACATAATAAATCGATAACAATAAATAAAAAATTAATGATCAAAAGTTATTAAAAATTCCAGTAATTATCAAGTAAAACAATAAATTTAATTATAAACCATGGCACATCAACTATATTTCAATACATTTCCACGGTTGGAGAGAGAGGTTAGCTATTAGATAATAGAAGATGAAGATAAGATCGATATTATTTATCACCCACCAATCAAGATATACGTGTCAAAGAATGAAACTTATCATTTGAATTTATGCTCTCTTCTAAACTTCCTCTTTAAAATATTTAAAACTACTTTTTACATTAAATGCTGATCTCGAATCTCTAATTTATAGCATGATAAATTTGTTTTGAAGTATATTAGGAGGTTAATTTATTTTAGTTAAACTACCTGTAATCGCAAAACCTGATTTCTACATAAACTGCATAAAATGATCTTGCCTTATCTAACAAGATATAACGAGAAATTTATTAATTATGGCTTTTCTGTGTTTTTCCTGGTGGTTCCATCATCTGATATAAAATCGCATTTATCAGTAAACAATGCAAGAGAGTTTATTTTTTGAATGGAATGACAAATGCAGTACACGAATGTCAAACGTAAGTTAATTAATCAACATGTAATTATTATCTGTTGGAGTATAACCCGCAGAGATTGTTGCAATCCCTGGGGAAGTTTAGATTACAATCGTTCCGAGTCTTCCGCAAACTATTCACGTGATTCTGGTTCACGCTTTCTCCGCTTGGGGCGCTATTAGAAACGTGCTGATATTTTCATTTCGATAGCCCGCGGTGGTTAAAAAATGAATTTGTTTTATTTTGTTTATACAATTTTCCATATTAATAAAAATCGAACAGATATTTTATATTGAAATTGCGCAATTTTTCGATAGGGAAAAAAAGACGAATTTTTAAATTTTGATTATATCGGAATTTGATTAAATTTGTGATATTTTTAAAAAAATTAAATCACGAATTATTAATAAAACAGCCATCAAATTCGTAACCTCACCCATAAGGATAAAAATTTGCTACGCGTTTAACTTCCGTCATTTCAAAAACGCCTTAAATCTACCGTAAATATCTCAATTTAACGGAGTTCTTTGAGGAAGCAATGCGCCGTTATAATAATTTGAAACAATGTTAAGCGAGTAAAAACCAAATTAAACGGATCAGTATGTCATAAAAAAAACAAAAAAAAAAAGACAACCACGACGAAAAACGGTATCTTTAATGCGTGTAAATCGATAGAAACTAATTTTTACAGCGAATGACGTTAACCGCGATAACGAATTTCACGTTACGAATCAACACACTTTCGATCATTTATATCAGAAATCGTAGGCCTATATAGATTTCGCTCGATAGATGGCACTCTCTCTCGATTCATCATCAAAGAGAAGAAAAAAAACGATCTACTTACAGTAAACAGTTTAAGAGCACTTCCATCATTTTCGTGTAATCCACATTGATAAGAAAAGCTATATAATACAGAGGCAATTGTAGACAGTTTAGAGACAGAAGGGTCTCTGCTAACTGGACACCGAGGACGTTGGCTTTCCAACAGGTGAATGGTGCCGAGTTCATCCGCCAGACGGCGTTGATGTCAGGGCCGTTGAGTCGAGCACGTGATCAGACACCTTGTGATCTGTGTCCAAGATCGTGAGGAGCGCATCCGTGACGAGAGCTCGAGCTGATATATACTTACGATTAGTCGCATAGACATAAATAATTGTTATTATAACCAATGTGTATACAGAAAAATTAGCATACCCTTTGATAAGTTTATAAAATGTCTAAAATTTACACGCCTCGTGAAAACGCTCGAATACGAATTTTTGTAGATCGTTTGTAAGGTCATTCAGGTAAATTATTGTGTATATATATATATATATATTTTTTATTAACCTGTGCATTTTATACAACGATCGACTTCAACGCTCGAATACGAATTTTTGTAGATCGTTTGTAAGGTCATTCAGGTAAATTATTGTGTGTATATATATATATATATATATATTTTTATTAACCTGTGCATTTTATACAACGATCGACTTGGCATGTAAAATTCGTGATCCAGATGCTGATGTTTAAATTTATTATGATTTATTGAAAGTGATCGAATAGAAAACATTAGCATACAACTAAAGATAAAGGAAGGAAAAAACAAGATAAGCCAACAATAAGACGAATAAATTGATTTTTAATTGTTTCTTTATATTAGATGTAATGATAACATTAAATAATACTCGTGCTGATAATATTAAATGATTAATTAAGTTTTGTATCTAGTTGTAGAGTACTGCGTTAGACAACCTCGGAGAAATTTTTATGAAAATTAGTAATGGTAAAGAAAATGTAATACAATTTCTTTACCATTACTATTATCATTATCATTAGGTTCACTAAAAAATAGTTTGAGTTTTTATATTTCAGTTTAGAATAAATAGCATGCAGAAATACATATATTTTTATCTATCGTGCAAATCGTATTGGGTGAATGTGTGATATATTATAATTACTTTTTTTATTACATGAGCAAGCGAATTATATTATACACTAGAAAAAAATCCTAAAACTACCGATACAAAAATAGTAAAATGAAACAGAATGACTCCAATATTACATTCAGTATAGGTAATAGTTGACACAACTTAAAAAGCCTAACAGCTGCAACCGAAGACAACTTCGACAAAGCCATTGGCTTTGCTATACAAGGTGATTGACCGACACCCAAAGCCCGAGGCTGGCCATTCTAATGATTGAATGGCTCATAGCGGATTTTATATCTGACAGATATGATGACGTCAGAATATACTTTTTATGACATACCAACAATAGCTGAAAGCTAAAATTGAACTGCATTAAATGCTGCCGGACAAATGCCGGCCAAAATTCCTCGATAAAAATACATTCATTACAAAATGTTCGATAAGGTAAACTTTTACAATCTGACCATTTACTAAAATATTAAAGCTCAAATTGTATAATTTTATAGTGCCTTTCATAATATCTTGTTAAAACTAATTATAAATATTTAAAAAAATATGCATTAAGTCTAGAACAAAAATGTAGCTTATTAATTCATAAAATCACGTATTTGACACACAGATTACCTTTATATTTCGCACTTATCTAGAACTTTTGTAAGAATTCTCCTTAGAAAGTTGCTTGCATACAAAATACCAGATTTAAAAATAATATAAATTACACATTTTCATGATCTATTTTGAACAATAAAACTAATTAGGGTATAAATAAAACCTTTTAACCTTAAAGTAGGAAGCTCGCTTTTCAGAAATAGTTAATGACTTTTGGAATAAATTTAAGTAGTTATGAGGAAATGATACGAATGCAAATCTTTGGAGGAAAAGATCTTAAAGAGAAAATGCATCCAATCTGGATACAAAAGAAAAAAATTTGATCTTAACCAGTAGGAGTTTTGGTTGTAGGCGGACACATTTAGTGAGAGGACCATAATGACGATGATGATGATGTACGCCAAAATAACGCTGCTCGGTACATGAGGTCGAACAAACACATTAATTTGACAGTGAGGCATGACCCTACTTTAAATGAGACAATGTAAAGATAGGACGATCGTCGAAATCTCCAGTGGAATAAACTTTATGTTTATTATACAAAACGAAAATTTTTCGTGGAAGAATGCAAATGTTAAGTCAAAATTATTAAGACAAAAATTCTTTTAAAATTACTTTTATTTTTGTCATCTAAACTGGCGTTAACAAACATACTACCAAATAAGTAAATTTAAACAATTTAAAGCAAATACTATACTTTGTTTTAAAGTTGTAAATCTTTTTGTGTGTACAAAACCACTTTCTAAATAGTTATGTCCTCGAGGCTAGTTGTGAATTAACAATAGAACTCAGTAAAAGCCTCATTCTTGGAAAGCCATGCCAATCCAATTGTTGAAGAACTATTCACGAATTGCAGGTATTGATTATTCTCAACAGAATAACTCTTTCATCATATTTATAAAAAACAGAATAAAAAAAATTCGAAATGAGAATATAGGAGATACCAGATGCTTGGAAGTAGCGGAAACAGCATTTGGCTAACTAGTGATGTTCATGTATTGTAGGCGGATCGATTGAAAGACACCTGGCGCTGAATCACGGAGCCTCCCGGCTAAAAATAGCTATGTAAGCGCCCCCTACTGTCACGATCCGTGAATTATTTTGGGGTAGAGAGTCCAGACATAAGAGGTAGTAATGGACAAAGAAGTTTGCGCAGTATCCACCCCCAACTGTCCGATTTAGAGGAGTCAGTGACCGTACAGATTCCTTTTGGACGTTGTTTCTTCTGAGATTAGTCCATCCTTTACTCTATATTTTGTTTCCTTGTATCCAACAATCTAACTTAACATCTGATGAGCAGACAGGAAAATTTTCCGGTTTCAAATGCTATTATTTCTAAAACAAAAACAATGCATTAATTTTTATATTATTAAAAGGCTGATAAAATATATAGGTCTATCAAATATAATGATTTTTCTTCTTTGATATCATTTTTATAAACCTACACACAAAATAATATATAAATCTATTTTCTTTAAGAATGACGTTTAGGATATTTTTTCAACAGATTCAAAAGATTTCACGGCATTGTGACTTTATAATTAGTTAATATACATTCTTATTACAATTAAGAACATGCATATAATATTTGATCTTATTTTTGAAAAATTCTGATTGTTAAAAAAAAAAGAAAATTAAATTGCCTGATAGATATAAAGATAAAAATTTTTTAAAATTAAATTTTAAAGGTCATACATAATCGCACTCTCTTTTGTTTCCCAGAGGGAAAAAATGCTGAAGTTTGTTTCTAGATAATTTTTGTTAACCTCTTAACAATAGTTCATTAGCTTTCTTCCTTCACTTTTCCTGTTTTAGTTTTTTCGTTTTCTTCTATAGGTAGTTATTTAATAAAACAAAATACAATATTCGTTTAGTATTTAATCTGTAGGACTCATAATAAACATGTGATATAGTACATACTTCTAATTTTTTAAATGAGAATTTTATAAAATAAAATTTAAAAAGTTTTATACAATTTAATTACGAATAACCTCGATAACAAAATTATATCGCAATAAATTAATTAGCACAGTAGTAATGATATTTGCTTCTTGCCAGTAGTTTAAAAAGCCAATATTTGAGGAAGGAATTACTCTTTCTAAGAAAAACTAATTTTTCCTATTAAACTTCGAGAGGAGTTATGAGTCAAGCTAGGTAAACGTTTATCTTTAGTCCAATCAACAGTGCAGTTGGTCCACCCACACAATAGATGAAAGAAACGCCCACACTTAATACTCTGATCTTTATAAAAGGACATTACTGATGCTTTATATCCCATGTTTTACGAACTTTAAGGCATTTAAGAGATTTTTTACACCTTATCAACTCTGAAGCGTGATTTTTGTTTCTCCGTGACGTCATAAGAATGCGTAGGCAGTCTTCAAATGACAAGAGAGATAAGACATTTCAGGAAAGACAGACAAGTCTTTTACCTTTCGCTGTGAAGAAGAAAGACGTGCTGGCATTTCCATTAAAAATATGTTTAAACGTCCTAAAACATTTTAACTTTTAAATTATACGCCAGACACAGTTGATACATTGGTTTCTTTTTCTTTTTCCCTTTCTATAAAACATTTTAACTTTTAAATTATACGCCAGACACAGTTGATACATTGGTTTCTTTTTCCCTTTCTTTTTTTATATTCGGATAAAATCCAAAACCGCAAAAAGTATATTATAGACTAGAACTTAGATGTAAAATTTACATTTATTGGAACTTTTTATTTATGATAGATTTTAAACAATCTGAAGATTTATGCATATTTGTATGCTTTCTATTGTAGATGACTCAATTCTAACTATACACCTTGACTTCCGCAAATTTCGTCATTTTTAAAATATCACGACAAGTACTCATCCTTCTCAAACGGCATAGCATTAAAGCTAGATAAGATCACTTTATCAACCAGTATTGTACAGAATGAGATTTCGTTTTAATTTGTAACATCTAAAATTAAAGAACCGGTTATAAAGTAATGTAATGAATCGTGGATAATTTCAAATTATAATTCTTACCTCAGCACTAATTTATTATATTTGCTTCTGCTTTTTATATTATTATTAATATACGATTAAATATAATTAATGTAAGTCTCGTGGAAGAATGGAATGTGTGTATCTTCAAGAGCAATTATTTTTGAAGCCATTTAAGTTTGTTGAATTTACATATATATGGTAACAGCTATCATTTTTGTAAAGTGGATTGAAGGAATAAATTCTCTGATTATTTTTTAAAGAATAACAGTTGCCACGGGCCATTTTATAGAATCATATTATCATCATCGATGCATGAATACCACAAGATCTCTTTTATGGATGCATTTCAAATTTTTCTTCCAAAATGATTTCGAAATCATTCAGTCGATCAAGATAAAAAAGAAAGGATTAAAAAAAGTGCTGAATGGAAACATAGGGCATTCACCCTTCATCTCCTTAAAAGACTCTTCGTTCGGGGTGGGGTCGATGCTTGCCTTGCATATTAATCAAATCTCTATTAGTTTGGCGTATCTTCATTGAGGATTAAAGACGCATCTTAATGTCCTATGTAAAATATTTTTTACTTGAATTTATTAAACTTTACACATCATCTCTCTTAATCAAGAAAACTCTTCGCATGAAAATGATGCGTTAAAATTTGAAAGTGAGAAATTTGCATCGAATAATTTATTCAAATTAGTCAATAAAATTTAAAAAATCGTAAATTATAACTTTAAAAAATTTGTAGTTTAATTTTGGACATCCTAAAATGCATTCGCTCTAAAACTGAACAATAGATATCATCATTGTCATCACAAAAAGCAGTTTGCAGTTTTCTGTAGTTTTTTTTGTCCATGATTAGGCAGATCACTTCTAAGAATCTATGGATATCAGATATCTAACAGCCTATAGTAACGCAGAGAATCTCTATAATAAGACGCGTAATGTTGTCGCATATTGTATAAATGACTGAACAATGGGATATCGAGCACTCTACGGAAGATGGAATTGCACTACATTAACTATCGTTCATAAAAGTTCATATGCATAGAACATAAAGCCATTTTCAAGAACTCATTTGTTTCAACAAGATCTCTTTGTTATTTATAAATGCAGTACTTTATTCTATTTCAATTTTAGTTCGTTATGATTTAAGTACGACCTTTCGAGGTTACTCAAGGTGCTTTATAGATAAGACACCGCCTCCCATTATCTTATTTTTTCAATGCACCCGTTCAGGTATGGAATTTCTGTACTGACCTCCAACGCAAGCCACTTATTACATTTCTTCAGGGTCAAACTTTTCAAATCTGGAGTTGTTCCAGATATTAATTTCAAAATTGTTTTACGATAATTAAGTGTTTTTTTAAAATATCGTAATTTAAAACATATCTAAATTATTCTGATTAAAACTTTTACTACTATATTTCGAACAATCGAAGTAAAATTGTTTGAAAAATTAACCTGTAGAATTTTACAACTTTAAAATGCAATATTAAATTTTATATTAGTAACAATTATGAGTTATATTTAATAACTCCATTTTTTCCAAATATTATATAATTATGAACTATATTTAAAATGGAAGATTAAAAAAATTTAAAGTCATTTTTAGTAACTTTATTAATAAAGAGTTTTCAACAGGAAAAAACAACAAAGTATTTGTTCAATATAACCTTATTTTTATACTACAAATAACCTATTATTTATTTTTATATAAATTTTATGATAAATGCTATTATTGAATTCGTATAATTTTTTCAAAATTAAAATAATTAATCTATATGAATTTATATTTATGCAAGTTCCAAGTTAATTAAACGGTATGTTCAATCAATGCACTTATGTATTATTAACGCATAGAAAATATTATCTTACAATGGCTATGTAAAATATTTTCTACAGGATAAAACGAATTTTGTCCTGATTTTATTTACACTCTAAGTCATAAATTAATAGAATTAAAAATAAATTATTTCATTTTTTACTTAGAAATAATAATATTAAATTTAAAATTTAATTAATTTAAAGATTTAATAAACAAATTTAATTATGAATATTTAGTATAGTTATGATGAAAATTCATAACTATACTAAATATCATAACGTGAAAACATGATAAAAATTATAATAGTCCCATCGATGGTATAATAAAATTAAACATTACTGACAAATCATTGTTTAAAAAATTAAATTGAATAGATTAGTGTTTCCCAACAGGGGTGCACCGCCCCCAAGAGGCGTTTTAGAAATTTGGGGGCGTTTGTTTGTCAGAAATTCTGTAAATATTCAGTGAAGTATTTAAAATTTGGGTTCATTGCATCTATCACAATGCTTATTTCGGTTAAAAAAACGTAAAAATTTATGGATATCCTATCAAAATATACGCAAATGTTTTATAAACATTATTTTGGTTTTCACATATATTATTCAAAAAGCATAGAAAACACCATATTAGTGCATATGATAATTTACAATAATCTGATTTCGGATTATTTTTATGCTTTTAAATATAATTTTTAATTTTAAATGCACTTATTATAAATATGTAATTAATAACTTCAGTTCGTATCCTAGTTCGTTATCGAAAAGTAGTTGTTTATAAATCACGTTTTTTTTTATTTTTTATTTTTAAATAAACTCGTTGAAAAAATGTTTTCTTTGTTTAGATTTCTATTGTTTATTCAGAAAAAAAAAATCAATTTTATTTTAAATAAGAATAGATCTATTGTTAAATTAGACTTCTGTATGGAACAATTATTGTCTAAATAAGTGCGATTTACATTAGATGATGTAATTGGCAATTCTATCGTTTATTTTAAAGAATTATTCTCTTTGTACTATTCAGCTTTAAAATATCACTATTTATAAATATATATGATGTTTTAAGAATTAATGATTCAAAGAAAACAATTTTTTAAATAAACTTCATTATTTCCAAGAAATATAAAAAAAAAAATTATATCATATTGACAAGATCTAATTTTTTTTCTTTTTAATCCTTTGCAACAAGGCAGAAAAAATCTTACAATATATATAGGCTATATATATAAAGAATAAATAAATTATATGCATTAATGTATAGAGCATTTAATAAAAATTTCAATTCTTGGATATAAATTAGAATTTTTTTTAATTAATTAGTGAATTTTTATATTTTACAATAGAATCAACTATGATTTTTTTATTTAAAAAAATAATCATATTCCTGATTAAAAATTTAACGATATGAAGTTTTTTCCGTGAAACTTTCGATTTATTTTGAGAACATGCAATTTAATTGAAATATAAAAATTTACATCAAATAAGTGGCTTCAGTGAATCCGTTGTGACCCATTGGCATATTATACATATAAATTAAATGGAAGTAAAATTTTATGATAGAAAAAAGAAATCGAGATTAGACGATTTAAAACAAGTGTATGAATAATTTTTATGAATCATTAATGACCTTTACCATTTGACCCTCAAAAGTTATGTCATTTCGACAATATTATAGATGTATTGCCGAACTTCTGCCAAACGCTTGTCTAGATATCTAAAATAAGCCGTGGCATACATACAAAACTTTGAAAATATTATAAATTTGTCAAAATGTCTTTGGTGCATAGAATGACAAATATTCCACAGTGTCATACTCAGTTCTCTCCTTTGACCCTATAATCTAAACGAGGGTTGAAGTAAGATATCTTTTGTATTTCACTGAAAAAGTCTCTTTGTATCACATGATTTATACGAAAAGATGAGGTTTCTTTAATAATTTTTAATAGAGAAAAAGAATATGCGAGATAACTAAAATTAATAATGATGCGCTATAAAATCTATTATAAACTGTTCATTTATTTTTTAAGAATATTTAATAAATTTGGACTTCATGTATTTCGTAATATTTCCTTGTTCTCCCACTTTTAATTTTATTCTTGTCACGCTTTTTTAGAGAGGACTTGGAAATGATGATAACGGGTATTTTTTCCTAATAAGTCATGAAGTATATCCATTTTTAAAAACATGTCTGTAAACGAGTTTCTTTTTTTAATCTCCGAAGATATAATTTATTAATTTTAAAAATTTAATAAGTGAATTTTAATATTTTATAACTAATTTTAAATAAATAAATGCTTTAAAAAATTGCATTAACCTTGGCAGCTTGTATGCGTGCATTTTGATTATCATCAATAGACTAAATAAGTTACTAACAAGGACATTCGGTAAAACTACCTATACTTTATTATTATCAATTTCTAAATAATTCAGAATGTAATTATTTGATATTAAATATTTATTAAATTAAAAAATTTTGTTCTTTGTTTATGTTTAAATTTGTCAAAATGGTATCAATATAGTTATAACTTTAATCGGGAATAATATCTATCAATTACTTTCTATTTTTTTAATTTGCATAATTTAAAATCATAATCAAAATAAAATATATCTGTTATGTTACATGCCAATGTAATGAGCATAAAGATATTTGAAGATAAATATGACTAATTTTGAAATTTAGTTAAGATCGATAAATTTTGAAAATCATTTCAGTATTTCTTCCTGATTTTTTATTCTTAAATTTCCGTATAACAAAATGTTGTTACATATTTTGATATATATGTAAATTTACAGCAAAAGTTTTATAAATATTTCAAAAATTAAACGTTTCTCTCTATAAAACAGACATAAGTGCATATAAAATTTGAAAGCAAACAGTTAAAATTAATATTAAGGAATACTTAATTACAGAACCAGATACTAATATTAATTCAGATAAATTACATTTAATATTTACATATTTACAAATGCTTAAAAAATTAACTGCAGAAATATCCTAGTAATGACTAATTAGATTTTTATTAATCAATTAAAATTAATCTATCATTCTGATTTGTGGTTAAAAATTTCATATTTATCTTAGTTTTTCATTAAATGATTCTCTAATCATTCAAAAAATATCGTAAAATTTTTTAAATAAAAAATATAACCATTTGTTATATTTTTGTTTTAAAAATTTCTCTTTGAAATTGCATATTTTTTTTTTTGTCTCAGGAAACATATATATGCATAAAAACCATAATACTATAGTGTATCTTAGATAAAGTATATACAGTACTTATTTAAAAGTAAGCATTTAAAAAACATTAAGATAAACTTAACTTGGTGAAGTTGTAAGTTATAAAATTTACGACTTCTATGAGGAAAATAAAAAAAGCACACATTCTTTTATGGGTAGCATTCTCTATAGAATATAACTATAGGCCTATAATTAGTACATGCATATTGTTATCATTTTTTTTTGCGGTTACTTTGCAGATTATGTTTTTATCCCATTGAGAGTAAAATCTGAATAAATATTTTAATTTACATAATTTTTTTCTTTTCATTATTCAAATATTTTGCATATAATATGAAAAAAAAATAAAGACAAATACCAGCTATCAAAAATTCGAAATGGCGATTATTTGAAGGCCAAGTAAAACGCTAATTTATATCGCAATCTGAACTGACAATAAATTACACATTTGAAAATTTTTTTCTTTGTAGAATTAGTGAATTCATTTAATGTTTCATTATCAAAGAGACTGATTGATAAAAACAAATCAAGACAAATGAAACAAAATAAAATTCGTAAAACAAATTAAGAATATAGATGAATTATAACAACAAAAATTATTGTACAGACAAACAATACAAAATTGAGAATTAACAAAATAATACCATTAAAAATCCTAACTTTGTTAAAATATATTAAATTTTATAAGTAAAATAATATGCAATTATGTTTAATTTTAATATAACTGTCTTAAAATATATAAAGTAGTTTCTTACTTAAACTTATTACTGCATTTAATATTTACATTTTTGATCTTATCTTATGTTTGTTTCAAATTAGGTTTTATGGTAAATATACTGGCTTTAAATTTTAGAAATAATCTGAAATTAAAGGTAAAATGCAAAAAAAGAAGCATAAATATTTGTAAAATTGAAAAATAAGAAAAAAATCTATTCTGGAGTAAGTTAATTGCAAAATACTTAACATTCGAGTAGAAGACTGAATTTTTACGATTATTAACTCGAAGTTAATAACCGCTAAAAATGCAGGCGTTAGTCCTACATAATATATGCATTTGATTAATGGATATATAGGACTTACGCCTTCATTTTTGCATTGCATAGATATGAGAAACGTAGCAGTTCAGCTATGGATAAGATAAAATTCATTAAAACTTTTTTTAGATTTAAAATGTATGTGATCTCCTAGATAGGCCCAATTAATTAAGTCGCTAGAGGAAAATGGTTAATATTACGCTCTGATGATCTTAGATAGGTTACCCCTTATTCATTCTTCCTAACTAAACTACTGTATAGTCGTGATTATTCCGTTGCAAGAATATTCAATCATAATATCGGCAAAAAATTGCAATATGAGAAATCCCAGAATAGAAATCGTAGAATCAATTCTCGATTAAAGTTCAGATTCCTTTATAATAACTAGAAGCACCTCCACCCAACTATCTTTTCTAAGGTCTCTTTAGGGGGTAAAAGCGGCCGGAGCGTGGCACTGACCATGTTACCTCCTCCTAGAATAAAGTGGTCGAATCTTAGGGTGACTGTACACGCCCTGTTCTATATGCTGATCATGTTTGATATATGAGGCTTTTTATTTTTACAAAATATAACTTTCGGCTGTTATCAGTTTATTAATTAAATGTGTCATTTGCACTTTTCAGTTTTTTAATGCAATTTTAAGCAATAATGAAATTACGCCCGTTAGAATTTAATCGTATTTATCTGTAATATAAAAAAATTTGCAATCGATCGTAATTTTTGATATATTACTATAAATGCAAAATCTATAATAAATAATTAATATAAAAAAATGCCAAAAATTCATCGAAGCGAAATGACTTTTATATTATTCTACAAACTAAAATTTACATAATATTTTAAAATTGATTCAGATCTATCTATTTACTAGATTTTTAGTATAACTACCGATATGTTTTATGTAACATAAAGGTCAAACAAAATATTTCCATCTAATAGGATGTAATAAAATGAGAATGCAGAATTTTACTTATAATACAGAGAAAAATTATATATTTTAATATTATTAAAATATTTTAAATTAATTTATCTTTAGTATTGTGATTTTAGTATCAACATTTTTTTCAAAGGCTTAAAAATAATCTGCATATAGTCTAATAGAAAATATAGCAATACAAATTGCTTTTGTCGTCATACAATTCTTTATTGTCTGTAAAATGTTAAGAAACTATTTTACAAATCTATAGTTTCTCAGACGACGCGAAACAAACTACAGAACTAGACTATCTCATCTTCATTGTACCAACATCACTCTAAGATTAGTTTTTTGCTCTAACAACCTGTACCTCTTATTGGTTAGCCTCTAACTAGACGCGAGATCCTAGACTTGAGCAAACAAGACATTTTCTCCCCTTCAGTGGAGGTTCCCACGGAAAACCAAAGTAGATCCCAGGATAGGAGGGGAGACTGTACTAACCTTTCAGAGATCCGGTCAGTTTTTTTATGATAAATGTCTGAATGGATCTCTAACTCGGATAAAAGATACGAATAACAATAATTAGTTTAATTTTTCGGATTTATAACTTTTAAAATTCGAATTCAATATTAATCTGATTCTCTTGTAATGAATTTGACAATTGCACACCCGCAATTGGAGTATGCACAACTTCGATCTAGACATAACTATCAAGGAAGTACACACCCAAGCTAAGGGTGGAGTAGTCACACCTACAAACTACAACTGATTGTGGAGGTACATAGCCCTAGGTATTGCAAATATATGCATAATAATAGCGTTTGTTCCATTTTGCGAACACTTTTGCAAATTGCTAATATATAGGGGCTTATTTATTATTGGTCCAAAAATTTGCCTGGAGGCTAACTTTCGAGCCAATAATAATAATGCACTGATACTAATTTCTGGCAGTTTTTAAATAATAAAAAATTATATGCAACAAAAAAAGAAGAAAAATGTGATGGGTTAGTTTAAAAATGCAGAAATAAAAAGTAAAAGCATACGGTTTTAATTATAAATTCGAAGTCTATATTTAATTTAGAATTATATCCTATATATAAAACATTAAATATTACATTTTAATTTTTATAAAAATCATTTTAGTATAAATAAAAACAATGATTTAAATGAATGCTCTGATAAAAAAGAAAAGCTTAATTTTTATCGAAAGAAATTTTATTATTTTAATTTTTGACAGTTTTTATTATACCAGAATTATATTTATTTTATTTGTTTATTTTTTATAACGTATTTTTAACAAAAACAAAAGAATAGAGGATTTATATATATATTTAATCATGTAAGGATATAAAGAGTACCATGCATCATTTAAATAAATAATGAATAATATTTTAAAAATTTATTAAATATTTCTATATAAATAAATATGCACTTTTCAGTTATCTGATTAATTGTGCCGAAATTAATTTAAAAGATGGAATAAATTATAATTAAAAGATGAGTTTGTATAGCGAAAGCTTACCTAGTCTAGAAGAATTCTTGTTTAATTTTTTTTTTTTCAATTACAGTCAGCTGAATGAATTATGGAAGTCTGGAGTGAGAACTGACTTCAATTAAGCCAATTCAATTAATTAACTGCTTAATTGAATTCCCGGAGCACCTCAAGCAGAACGTGAAACAAAACATTCGACACAACGAACAATATTGTGTACCTGGATGAAACACCACGTAGCGGCCGTTTTCCAAACTAGAATGAATAGATGGCGTTCGTGGTTGAAGGTTCACTGCCTTATCACTGCATCTCTACTAGCAGATTTAAACTTTTCAGAACACAATGAGATTCATTGTTGAGGAAAAATGACTATTTTATCGATAAAAGAAGTACATATTTCTCTTTTGCATACAATACGTATATACATATTTTTTTTTAAGTTTGCACTTTTCACGAAAAGTAAACATTTCTCAATATTCCAGTTCACGAAGATTCGCCATCTATTTTGATAACAGCGTGGCTGAATTTCTCACTTTTTTATTAGTCATAAATTTTAAAAAGTTTAATTAATATATTTATCATAAAAAAATTACAGAGTACTAAGCAATTTCTTAAGAGTGAGCAATTCGTGACGTGATAATCATTTTTATAAGATCAATTTTTAATTGAAAAATAGATAATTTAGTCTTTTTACTGTCGCAGGTGATATGTCTAAACAATTATATGATAGGGTTAATATAAATAAACATCAAGCACTATCATGGTTTATAAACACACTTCTTTTGACATTTCGTCGGGTGTTATTATCTAATGTTACCTAAGGTAACTGACCCATAACTCTACGCTACGGTAGCGTCCTTCTTCGGGTCGCCCTTTCCAGAAGCAAGGTCATTGGTGATACACTGTTATTGTTTTTCTCGAAATATAAAACCGTTTCTGTCTCTTCCTACCTTCTTTTTGGATTTTATCGTGTTGAAGAAACCATTAGAAGTAAGATCAAGCCTTCCACTACGTAGCACAAAAACAATTCATTTTTTGTCTCTTATTATCAACGTATCCTTTTGATTAAAAGAGATATCTATCGACTTTATCTGATATCGAAGTTGTTATAATTATCTCACGGTACGAAATATTATAAATAATCCAAACGAAGTCGGAATATTGTTTCCTGTACCAATGTTTTGGTTGTGTGTTCATGTATTATGAACTATTGCCAAAATCCAAATTAGATTAAGGAATATTAAAAAATAATACAATTGCAATTGCAATTGTGACTGTAGTAATCAAATGATAGGTTAGCGAGTACAGCCAATATATCACGCGATGGTTTATAGTTACACGCGATTACTGTGATAGCTGAGGCAAGTATATATCTTGGCATTACAGATTGTTTCATTTGTCTGTAGACCTAGTAAGTAATGCATTCGATTTCATTTTCCCGCTTAGCGATTTCTCAACAATCACTTACATTGAAAGTTTTAAAGATAAGAACACAGTGAGGGGGTCGACGTTAATTGGTCAGATTTCGACTGACAGCTGAGGCGTGGTAGCGAGGACATAACTAATGGCAACGGATGCTAATGGAAACCGTTCTCTCTCTGTTAATGCGTGAAGAGAAGATTTATCGACAATGACAGTAATGAATGTTTCTGTCTTGGTACCCACCTTCAGCCAAGCGAGTATTTATTAAACACGTAATATATAGGTACTTGTAGACTAGGTGCTTGAATAGAATGACTATAAAAAACACAGTACGTGGTTGAATGTACTCTGCTTTAGGCTTTGGTCGAATCTAGGTTTCACTATTGATAACTATTGCAGATAGAAGTGCGGAGGTAATCATTTTTACTCTGAGCTCTTGATAATACGCCTATGACGTCATAGCCTCCAGACACATCTTAGTGCCCTTTTTTGCTCGTCTAGTGCAGGATGAAGATTGGATCCTGTCATATAAATTGCGCCGACATTTTTCTCGATTGGGTGCGCCGCCCAGGTGTGAGCGTTCTTAAACACTTTGGTGACGTCACAATAGTCGATTTTTAGGCGCTTGTCTTTCGAAAGACTATTAAAGATTTGCGTTAGATAATCTTAAAATTGCTTTCAATTTCGTTAAAATTAAGGTGGAGAAAACCAAGAATATTATCGAAAATTTTCGGTGCCAGTATATTCTACATTGAGTTTACAAAAGAGATTTATATTTTTTCACAATAGCTTAAATAATAGACTTCTCATTTTCAATTCAATACATAAAAAGTTTTTTTGCTTAAATAAAGATTTAAACCTATCTATTATCAAAGCGAAAACGTGACTTCCTAAAAAGTGTGGTATGGCTGTATCAATTTAAATAGGGTATGCATCGTATAATGTATAGACCTATCAGAAAATTCAATGCAACAACAAGAGAATGATAAATAAATCAAGTTTCCCTTCATATCCATTTTTCACCTTCAAAAAGTGACCCTGCGTAAATTGTCACAGCTCATGTGCGTGCAAGACCAAGGACAGGATTACAACAACATCGCGTGCTTTGCAAACTGTTTCTTACAAATTAATTCTTCTTGCAATAAACTACTATACGCTGCCTGATCACGAATCAACCTATGTTGACCTTTATCTTCGAAGATCATCGTTTAGGCCTTTAAAAATCTTTCCTGTTCGTTTTTTTCCTTCCCGAAGGATTAACAAAGAATAGTAAATACCGCTTTAAGCTTCGAGTGTTTCCATTTATTATGCGGCATGAACTATTGTTGTTCCGTATTCATGTAATGGTTTCCTATTATTTTTTCCATAAAATATAAGCAATTTTCGTGCATTATTGATACATAATTATTCTGATAATAATAGTTTCTTCCAATAATACTACATTGTCTATATGATAAAATTATTTTAATAATATTGCATTTTGATTTTTTTATATTATGAAAACATTTGTGTTCCACGATGCAGTACGGAAACTTAATAAAAACACCAAAATATTTCATTAAGATTTATAATAATAAATTATTTCAATTTAATTATAAACATAATAAATTATAGCTTATTTACATAACTAATTATAGAATGCCATAATTATTTTTTTGCATTAAAAAGCGAAATTGGAAGAACGAACTAATTGTGTAGACAATTTCGTATGCCAAGATATAAATTGACAAATCATCTGAGAAATTAAAAAGAAAGTGCGAATCATCCTGTTACTTTCATCTCAGGATTATTATTAGTTCGTTATATTACTTTCACACACAACTCATTGGTGAATATATTTGATGACTTGTCGCATGGTAAATCGTCTGTAACAGAAAATCTTTTTTCTAAGATAATCGGTTTTAGTTTTTAGTGGTTCTTCGATGATGGACAAAAAAATTGGAGGTGAAGGACATGACTATTCTATCAAACGAAAGACCGACAATGCATAGCGTACCCTGCTGTTAGGATTACAAGTTCGTGGTTGCTTACGGCAGCCGTCTTCAATTACAACGCGTAATTTCTGTAGCAACCTCCATCAATTACACTGACTCGTTTCAAAGACCATTCCGTATTTGTTAGACAATGTGTGTGGTTTCTATAACAATTATTATCATTATCACATCTACAGATTTCCTGGAAACTGTCATCGATATATACTGCAGTTTCATTCCAACATGTTATTTAGTTTACAAATAAGTTTTGTAGTAATTGTAGTCGTTACGTTAAAATAGTTTCTTTAGAAAGCATCGTCTACAATTATCGAGATATATCTTAATCAACCTATCATTAAAAAACCCTTCTTAATTAAGACTCTTCCTTTACAACCATAAAATTAATTTCTAATGTTAAAATGTCTCTCGGCGTTTAAATATATTTTAGGAAAAAATAAATAAATACAAAGACTCCAGGAAAGACATAGAAAGAGTAAAGGTTACGCGAATCTAGACTTAAACACAATTTTAAAGTACCGGAAACAAAAACAGTTGTTGACTAACTTGTTGACTCACGGACTATTTATATACCTCGTTCGGGGAAATTACCCGCTTAGAAAGCCACTGGCTCTACTATTAGCCGTCATTTTGTTTCATTATTTCTATTGCTCCAAGTACTCTGGTCGTTCTGTATAAAGATTACTCAACCATTACTGATGGACTCTTTTTTATTTTCATGCTCTATATTTCTAATAAGAATTGCGTGAAGTCCATGAATATCAAATTATAAATCATAAATGATTTTTGTATGTTATGTGAAGCACTTATAAGAAAAAATATAGGCCTATAGTCATAGATTTACTTCCTACAGTTATTGTTTTATATAAATTAATGTGGAGTGAAATCAGGGAATTGTTCTATAATTTTTAGTTTGAAAGAATTTTTTTTTTATAATTTAGATTATTAGCTCAACAACTATTGTTATTTGCTTTTAGTAAATATATAATACAATGTTCTGGAAAGAAAGCGAAAGATGGAAGAGGAAAAATAATAAGGAAAAATATAAAATAAATGTTAAAAGTTTAAATATAGTAGATTTAGTCTGCAAAATGTTTCAACTGCTGCATTTTAAAATCAATTTTTCCGTAATATTAAGCATACCAAAGACAAAGAAATCCATTCAAGCGTATACTACTTTCGATCACGTAGGCTATGTGGTCCTTTATAATTTATTTCATGTAAAATTATTAAATCTAGGTCGAAAAACTCTAATTTAAGAAATTTTACAAAAAATTTTTTTCTACGTTTGAAAATTAAATAAGCCAAATTTAGATTTGTTATAGATCAGTGTTATAAAAGACCCACAAAACATTATATTTGCTATATAATTATAATTATTACATTTAATGCTCGAATAATTTTTATAACGGAATAAAAACAAGATATATTTTTTAAAATCTTCTTAGCCTTTCATTATAGACTAATTTATCTTAATAATAATTAATCACAGATAAACATAGGTTAGGCTATATTATATTCACGTTATCATCATATTTCTTAAGTGCAAATTATAGAATATTTTTAATATATGAGAGTATAAAAATATATAAGATATAAAAAATTACTATTATTAGATGTTGAGTTTAGAGTAAATGATATGTTGATAATGTAATTTAAATTTTAAAAGTAATTAATATAAATTTAGCATAGGCTTGAATGTAAATTAGTTACAAAAGCAAACAAATTTAAATATCTTATCGAATAAAGCAAATAGATTAATAACTTTTAATAAGAGAAACTAACATTGTTGATTTTAAAAATGCTGTTAAGTTTAACGAGATACTTAACGTTAAATTTAAAAGCATGTGTTAATTAGAATTAAATATTAATAAATGCATTTAGAAATATAGACTGTAATTACTTAAATAGCTTGATTGGGATGTGCATGGTGAGTTTTAACCTACATCAATCTAGATCGTATTCAAAATACGAAAGTATCTAACAGCTAAGGATTGTACAATAAGCGCCTTAAAAAAAATCAGTTAATGAATCGATTGTTAGCCTATTCTGAGGATTAACTGCGGGAATACCAGTTTACAGCATTTTTTGCAAGCCTAGTAATTTCTTATCTTCTTTTTATCTATGGGAACTTCAGAAAGAATCAGATCTGAACTTCATTAAGTATGTTTAAATGAAAATTACAAGACTAAATATAAAGTACAATTGAAATTGTATGAAATAAAACTTAAGAAAATTTAAAAATGAAAGCATTCCGAGTGAAAAAATGCTAGCAATTTTTAATATAAAAAACATTATATAGGGTGAACACACAAGTTCTTGTACATTAAAGTATGGGGAACCTATCCTCTCTTTTATAAAAGTCTAGAGATCATTTGCTGGAAAGAATCCAATTCCAAGAAGAAAGGATCCTGAGAGCTACATTATTATTACTGCTTGGTAAAAATGCACTCACCAAAAGTGAAAGTGAAATTTCGTAAATCTATTTCAAATATAATTTTCATTCGTGCAAGAATAAATCACAATTTTAATAGGGAGGGCAAGACATCGGTTTACGTAATTTCTTTTTATCTATAATAAGCTGTTATATCTAAAAATATTTTTCTAGTTTTCAGAAACAGTTTTCTTGGAATTAGCATTATTCCGGCTTAGTTAACATTATAAGAATGGAACGCTTACCTTGCGCTTAGTCTAGGAAAATTAGAATTCATTCAGTATAAGAGCTATCAAAAAATATAAAAAACTCGGCGATGCATAAAATGACATCTTTTATATTCTATGGATTAATCAGTAGTTACTTGTTTTTCAGCTTGTTATAACTAAATTTCGTAAAGTGAATAATCAAATTTAAATCGAAATTTATGAATAAAATTCAAATTTCAATATATATATATTATAATTTGAATTTTATTTATAATATATTTACAATATGAATAATATGAATTTTTATATTTTAAAATTCATATTATAAACATAAACATATAATAAACAAGTTAGTCAAGTTATAAATTATAAAATATATATGTGTGTGTGTGTGTGTGTGTGTGTGTGTGTGTGTGCATGCGTGCACACACACACATATACATAGAGAAGAATAATAAAAAGTTCAATGAAATAAAAATAATCGTTATCTTATCAAAAAATTATTTTGATCAATTAGATTACAGTATTATTTATTATATCAGTTTTAAAAAAATTACAAAAACTAGTGGGAACACAAACTTTGCAGTTGATCAATACATAAAATTTCCCGATTCCATTATAAAAAGTTTGAATATCTCTGTAATCTCTGTAATTATCCTCTAAGAATAATTAACTTATTCTTAGAGGATAATTACAGAGACTCTGTTTGATCTATCAACTTTTTTTTAATAGTCATTAGAAAAAAGTCGTTATTAAGGCGATATATTTATAATTTATTGTATTATTTTAAAAATAAGAATAATATAGTTTTTTATAAATTAGTTTATAGAGATAAAATAGGCTTATATCAATGCATAAAATCTAATTTAATAATGATCACTTTCTATTTATTCTTTATTTTGAAGCTCACTTATTAATAAAATTCTTATAGTCATGCCACTAAGATTTTCGAATAAAGATCTATATTTATAAAATTTATATAGAATACTGTACCAAAAAATTATTTTTGTTTCACCTTTACTTTGTACAATAAATTGAAATTGATTTTCAGATATTCAGAAAAATTTTTCGTTATTTTTTTATTTTTATATAAATTAAAAATTAAAAATAAATAAATTTCTGATTGAGCTTTTAAGTTAATTAGATCTTGCGATTTATCATTGTGAATTTAAACGTAGTTTGTTTCTAAAATTATGGTGAGTAAAGTAAAAATGTACTAAGTTCATTGGGTTTTCTATATAAATAGAATATTCTGAGAAATAAAATTGAGATAAATAAATTTTTTAACCCGTAAATGTTTATAATAAATTTAGTATTTATAAACTTTTCTATCTGTCTATAATTATAAGTTTTGTCTATTATGTAACAATGTATTATAACTTCATAAATTAAATCGAATTTTAAGCTTTTTTAATTGTTATTTTATAAACAAAATAATTTTAAAATGTATTAATTACTTTAAGGTATATAATGTATATTAAATTTTTCAATGATAAAAATTTTTAATCATGAATAATATTGTAGAAATTTATATAATTAATTAAAACGATATGATTTTTTTCTTATCAATACAGTATTTTAAATGTTTCATTTTATTATGAAACTGATCAAGACTATATTCTGTTTCTCGAAATAATTTTTCATAGGTAAAGAAGCATATTAGAAAAAATTTTATAATTGAAGTCTTCCATAGATGTCTATTCATTTCTGTTAAACAGTGACTAAATTTGAAAAATGCTTAACTACTTTTAAGTATATTTTTTCAAAAATATCTTATTGAACAAAATACTTTAAAAAATATTTCATTTATTTGTTTAACATAATTATTTATAATTTCATCATTATCAAAAGTCGAAAATTCTAGCATTTATCCTTAAAAGTAAAAAAATTTAAAAATAAAATAATAGTAAATAAAAACTTTAAAATCATATTTTCAAAGTAAGATGATAAAAAAAAAAATATATTCATTCTGATTTAAAATAAACATCGTGAATTAAAATACTGCACATTGTTTTCTCCATTACAGGATAACTTTATTTGCAAGAATGTATCCCCATAGAGTATTATGTAAATTTTGGTAAAAATAAAAATAAAAATTTTTAACAACATGTGAGGCCCCATTTTTATATTCTTGATAAGTGGGCAAGAGTACAGTTTCATCTGCATTCCGTTTTCATCGCCCACTAACCTCTATATCTTCCAGAGGATGATGGATGAGAGTCCTTGGGCTAAAAATTCCGAGGAATCTCTAATGACACTCGAACCCGCAAAACTTCGAACTAAAATATGTTAATATTTAATTTTCACTTTATTCTATCACCTTGATGAAATTTTAATTCGAAATAAATTAAAGTTTCCCTCCTTAGTAAACATTGATTAAAAATAATAAACTGCAGATAATGAACACAATACGATGAAAAAATAATTGATTAATTATTTTATTGAAGTGTTGAAGTGCAGTATTTCATTTGAACAATAGTAAATTATTTAAAATAAAATTCTGTTATAACGATTTAATCGAATTTATTTTGTTTAACATAAAATATAGAGAATTAAACGCAAACGCATAGGGAATTAAACATCTGCTTAAGAATATGCCATATGGTACTCGGGCATTTATAAATGATCTTGCAGCCATTGTTTATTGGATTAAAGCAGATCTACGACGTCTTGACATAAGTTTATAAATGGTTCTTTAACAATTATTGATTATTAATCAGGAATGTCCTATTGACGTACAAGAATTTTATATTTGAGTTACACGTCATAATGTCTCTCATAAATTAATAATTTTTTTTTTTCCTGTATCTATAAGGAAAAATTAATAAAAAGCATAGATATAAAGTTCAAATATAACTTTAACTGATTTTATTAATTTCTAAAATTAGACATGTTTTTATTAAAAATTAATTAATAAATAAAAAGTTCAATTTGCAATATCTTTTTTTTGTAAAGTGATATGCTTGTCTATAAAAAAAGACGACATGGTCAAATAGTTAATCAGGTGAATTGGCGATATCTTAAGAAAACTTAAAAAGTTCAAAAAGATATAAGATTACTATAGATATAAACGGACTGGCTATAGTCTACGTGAGCTGAATGTTTCATAGAAATATATAAAATAACAAACAAAAGTCACATTAGGTATACAGTTGATTTGATTTTCATTCTAGGAACAATAAAATAAGACTCTTTTTTCAGATTTGATTCTAAAAAAAAATTTGCTGGAATTTAAACCTTTCTACATTTGTTGCGAAATGTCAATTTAAATTCTTTCATGCCTTTTGAATTTTATGGTTGTAAAAATAATTTTTTATTTTTTTTAAATTTGAGGTTACAAATATTAGATTTTCTTTGTTTAGAAACTTGTTTTGTACGGTGTTCAGTTAAAACGTATTGAACATTATGGCTAAGATTAAGTTTTCTATTATTTATTATTTTGCAGTATTTTAAGACTGTTTAAAGACAAAAAGAAAAGTGATCACTATTACGTTCTTGTATAAAGTTTAAAAACCTAATATAGTTCTTAAAAAATAGAAATATTAGATAAAAAAATTAACTTAATTAAAATTATCTTATAAAATCTAAATTAACAATGCTTAATAAATTTCGATGTTAATATACGAAAAATAATCTGTTGGAACTTTAACCACAATAATTTAGTTCATTATAACTAAATGCACGTAATTAACAATCTGAATTATATATATATATATTTTAATTATAATTAACCTGAAATACTATAATTATTTATTCAGTAACGCATATGTTTAATTTAATTGTTTAACATTTATAAATTTAATAAGATCTGAATTAGAAAACCATTTTAAATCGAGCCATTTTACACTCCAATAAATTTTTTTTTTTTTTAATTAAAAAACTTTTGAATAGAAGCAAAAATTGCGTTAGATGTTTATAATCAATCAGATATACCTATAAATAACAAGCTAAAGGAAAATGATGGCAAAGCCACACCCGTTTCAGCAACAGAAAAAAACTACCAAAAGAAGAAAAAAACGATTTTATGGATAAAATTACTGCAAGACATTGAGATAGCAAAATGAAAATGAAATTCATTTTCAGTAAAGATTAACCTCGAGGTATTAAACTAGGGTCAATGACCATGTAGTAGCTATTGATGAAAGAGTATCGTTGACAAAAGTATCGTTCCGATTGTAACAATTGCTAATTATATAATTCTTTGTTTAGAACTGTAATTTTTATATTTATTTATAAGACATATATTTATAAGACATTTTTATATTTATTTATAAGACATATATAGGAATATATAATGAACTGCGACACTGTTTTATTTTTATATATTCTATTTTTTTTTTTTTAATTTAATAATTATTTTCGATGCAAACCGACTATTTATTTTGACTTTATCACAACTATTACAGATTTACGAGATTATAAATTTTCCCTTTTTTCTGTTGTTATTTTATTGCTTTTCGAACAAATATAGATTTATTTATATTAGTTGAATTATAAAATTATTTTATCTATAAAATTGGAGATTATAAAGATAATCAAAAATTTAAAATAAAAAATAGATGAGAATTTAAAACACTAAAAAAACTTCTATGTAACTCTACTTAACGTTTGTAAAGAACTGCGATGGCAAACATTCTTCGGAGTGAAATTAAGTTAAACATCATCATCTGAAAAGTAATGTTTTTATCGCGGAAAGAAACAATGGCTATACAATATTTAACTTTCTAATGTTTTATTTGGATCCCCGGAAAATCTTAGTAATGATGTGCTAAGATTACTTAATGTTGGGTTTGCATTTTAAAAATGTCTGTCCTAAGCAAACTTTACAAACTTTGACTGTAATTTTGTGATCAAATGATGTCTATATGATTCGTTTTGTGACGGCCGTGAAGGTGTAAGTAGTCATTGCGATTGGACGCTTCTTCAATTGCCCCACCTATTTGCCTTAGATAAAATCTATGTCTGTTTAATGATATGTGATAAAATGACGGTCTTTGTCAAGAGACTGGTGAACTTATTCTAAACAAAAAGATCTAAATCGTTTGAACTAAATGATCCCAACAAGATTCTACCACAAATTGAATAATCCTAAACATTTGTTTTTCGTGGAAAAAATTTTTGGATAATTAAATTTTGTTATTTGTTGGAAAACATGCCTATCATAATGAGGTTACTTAACTTTTATTTATTTGATTTCTCTTCATTTTATGACTATTTGAATTTAATTTTTGATTCTGTTCATTCAACTCGAACTATTGAATCTTGACAAAGGATTAAGTGGTTCAAGTTGAATATACATTATAAGCCTATTTATAACCCATAGGCTTTTAACATCCGCTATATCTTAGGCTTGTAATGCTTGAAGGAACATAATTTCATTCAATCTATTCATTCTTTAGAAATTGTCCTTTCGTTAAACTCTTCATTGTTCATCAGTCTAAAACTCTGGTATGTTCAATTGCTGTTTTTGGAAGTTGACAACGTAGAAAATAGGTCAGTTACGACTTACAAATCCGAAAATATCGATTTGTAATAGAGGTATCTAGATAATATCTTCAGAAAAAAACATGAATTGTAATAATATACGATAATTAAGAATATCGTTAGTTAAAAAAATTCTTTTTAAAAGAACCTTTAAAAAGATTCATTTCTAAAATTTATTCGTTTCTGTATGCTTTTAATATAATCTTAGTTTTGTCATTACATTTCCTTCTTCATATTAATGATTCAATGGCGTGTGAATAAATCCGTTTAGTCTATGCACAGGTTGATCATTACTTCGATCTACTATTGCATTTTCAAAATTACCATATTTTTCTAGATTAATATCAAATTTTTATACTTAACTCAGCATAATTTATCTATTTTTGATTTAATAGGTTATAATTCATTTTAATCTCATTCACGTTTGATATTATCGTAAAATTTGCATACTTATAACTGTTAAAAGATGAATAGAACAAGTTTAAAATTTTATACAACAATTTTTTTTTTTTACATTTAAAATCAGTCTGCAAAATGTAAATTTTTCATCTTTACAATTTAATTACTGTATTCTTAACTTACTCGATTATCATCGATAAATATTTTTTTATGAATTATTAATAAAAACGAATCACGAATACTATTTATAATCTGAATTTTCCTTTCGATATAAATTTTTAAGAAATGAATGATGTTTCTCTGTTCAACCAATGCCGACATTCCATAAAATCATACTCATTTTTACTTTGTCATTAGAACAATAAGACATTATCATAATTGCAGAAAAAAAAGAGATCTGGTATTGCATTGTCGTCAAAGTGTACCATTGTATAGTCACGATAAAAATTAAGTCTCTATTCGTCATATTTCGCAAATTTTTGATATATATAAATATAAATTTTGTCCTTATTTCGCATTATCATTGCTAAAACATGCTATAAAGTGTATATATATGATGTGTTGATCCAACCAGTTTTAGGAATCTACAATGCTCCTATTCCACTAGACAGATATAATGAGATCAGAAACCTTGGGAGTTACTCTGACCTAGTTTTCTGTTTGTTTGCTCCTTTTTTTGAAACTTTTTTTATGACGATTATATACAATATTTTAATTAGCCATACGCCCATAAGGATTAATATCTGATACGGTGTCGGTTGAATTTATCATATATAGCATGAATGAATAGTTATAATTAAATCCCGGGTTTTCGCTATTAATAGAGCCTATGTAATATTTGGATCGCTACCATACCGGTAGATGTTATCGAAAACTGTTGATTGAAACTATGATAAAATAAAAAAAAAAGATTTGTTGATTCTAATAGCTTATTTACTGATCTGTATTGAAATAAAAACAAGAAAATCCAGGCTTATTTGAAGTGAGTCAATCAAAAAAAAGTTGTGGAAAGTATTTATTTTTGACAATGTTATTCAAGAGACATGTTGGTCGCATGATCAGTGAATTGGAAACATCCATGAAGCAAAACTCGATGCGGACATTCACCTGTTATCTAAGATAGTGTATCTGATGATTCAAGATTTTTAGTAACAGCTACCAAAATATTTAGCTGAATATGATACCAAAATGCTTACTAATATCACGACAAAATCATATCTAGTACTACTAATATTCTCAAATACAATTCCACCTGCATCCTTTTCATGATTTAAATTAATTCATGATATTTTTCTCGACAACATTTTAATGAATTTATAATGATTGTTTTTTCGATTTTAGAAAAAGTAATTACATCAAACTTTATAAAAATTTATTCAGATGAAAGCTTTAAGAGATGCACTTAATTTGAATCATAAAAGATATTTTTACAATAAAAAAGTCATTAATAAGCTGATTTAAATTAAAAACAGGGAATATTGTTTATTATCTTTAGGTAATTATTTTTATAATAGTTATATCAAACAACAGGAAAATGTTAGAAAATAAATCATGCCGTACACATAGACTTCGGGCTAAATAATAAGATGTTCAACTGCATCTTAATAAGGTGTTCTTCTTATTTAATTGAAATAATGTATATGTCAGTTATTTGCTGTGAATAAGAATTGCATACACAACAATTTTTAGCATTATGTTTGTTTCTATACAATAACATTCCATTCAGAGAAAAAGTTCTTCATAAAACGTATGAATGCAATATTATTTTTTTAATTTTTAAAACGTTATTTAATATTAAAAAATGCTTATTTTTATCTTATTAGCAGTGGCTTGGTAGAATATCATGGGATTTAGACTTCTTGACAGAAACAATAAATTTAATCTAGGATTATATATCTTGACAAAAGAAGTCCCTTCGGGCTCAAAATTCCTGGCCCATAGTCACTGTTTTGTTTACAATAATAAAAAATAACCATAAACAAACAAAAACGAATTGTGAATACACAATAGAAACTAGTCGTTTCGGCTCAAATAATCAAATAGTTGTCTAAATTTAGATTTAATTATAGAAAATAATTCATTTAAATTTACATTCATAAAAAATTTGACACTATTTATCCATAAAACGATTTCTTGCAGTCATGTATAAACTTTTCAAGATATATCCTATTGATTAAAAAATCGGATTATAATGGGATTAAAACTACTTTTATAATTGCGAAATAATCCTTCCAATCTACTGTTGCTCATAATCTATTTTTACAAAAGAAACAATAGGTGATAATCTGCATAAACGTACAATTGCCCAGCCCATTTCCATTACACGTTTCACCAAAATAGACCCCGCCCATCAGAAACCGCGGGAGTTACCAATCAGATGTCACAGCAACGCCCACACAACAGACACGTGCTCCTTTCAGTCTCCATCTTTCTTCGGCCGCATCTTTTTTTTTTCCTAACTTCTCAAATGACTTGATTAAAATTACATTATCGATTTGAGCATTTTTAATCAGTCGATGTTAATTGAAAAGACTACTTTCTAACATTTATTTATTGCTTTTAATTACTGTTGTACGCTTCAATAAATTATTGTTCAATTTTAAAACTTTCAAAATCGATGTTATTAATTGAACTAACATTCCTTAAATTAATTGACTAATAGTGATAATCTTAAATTTATGGTAACATATTAAAATTTATTTAATAATATATATTCTAATATAAAGTATAAATTTATATTGTTAAATTCTTTGCTTTGAATATATAAAGTAGGCTATATTTAATATTCAAATAATTAAATCGTAAGTTGGCTTAAATTATCAAAATTTTTTTACCTAAATGCTTAGAACTAAGCTCATCAATATTGTACTAATTCAAAACTAATAAATGAAAAAAAATTTTTTTTCAATATTCAAATTTGTTAACAGTTGTTATGTTTATACATTTAAGCATAATAAAATTATTTTTTATTATAAATTATATTGAATAGTTATTAAAGATTAAATCATTGTATAATTAAAACAAGAATTTAGATCTTCCGTCTAACTCACGTTTATTCGAGTGTAAAATTAATGCTTGGTTATTAAAGATTAAATCATTGTATAATTAAAACAAGAATTTAGATCTTCCGTCTAACTCATGTTTATTCGAGTGTAAAATTAATGCTTAGTTTAAATGATAGCATCAAAGAACTAATTGCAAAACGGAACTTTTGAGTGATCGTAATGAAAATCGGTTTTCGCATCACTTTAATAAGGATAATTCGAAAAAAAAATTTTAATTATCAAATATGGATTATTGTGATTTCTAAATTGTTTAGGATGATCTCTGGCGAATATTTCAAAGTGAAAATAAAGTAAAACGATTTACTTTTATTTTCACTTGGCGATTTTGATTAGATGTCTATCTAAAGTGCCTTGGCTACTTTTCAGTAGATAAAGTATCTTAAAAATTGAAAGTGATCAGACTGGACTCATCTAGCGGATTGGGAGTCGATAGACGACATTTCCACTAAAATAAAATAGAAAATATGTAAAGACAATACCTGACGACCGGACCAGCCGCGGGGCTCGATGTCTTGCTCGGTTGGCCTGCCGAAGAATCGGCTGTCGAAGGCCTCTCGTCCGGGCTAGCTGAATCGTCTCTAGATGGCGAAGATCCCCCGAAACTCGAAAAACCTGTCCCTCTAGCTTCCATTGTTGGCTGCACACCACTAGATCTGCCTTTAGTCTACTACAAACCAGTTCTTTAGCGAAACAGCAAGTGTCCAAGAAGGATGTAGGCCACTTACTCGTTTTGTTTGTAGTCACTCGGGAGATGTATATTCGTCACGATAAGTCCAATGTAATCTCCAATAGTTTATGATTCTATTAAACCCCTAAGCTACCATCGTAGTTCTCTGTCAGTCGTTCACTGTAAACTCAGGTATGACAAACATGGCCGACAGTGTGGAACATACCATTTGGCCAGGTGTAAGGGGGTGGACGACGAATGCCCATCACATTACGCTCGAGAAGGTCGAAGAGGTGAGTGTTTACAAGTTCCCTGTTCGTCTTCGGGGATAGCATCAATTATTGTTTTTGTTTTAGAATAGATGAGTATGGCCTGTAAAAGCCTGTAAAATTATCCAAGTCGAATGCTAATTTTGTTAATAAAACATTTGTACATTTGCAAATTGTCCAATAACTGATATTTTAAATTTTTATATGAATTAAATGTAAAAATAAATTAACTAGCAAATAAATTTTTTAACAATATTATGCAATGTATTAAATGTATCACAGAAATGTTTGAAATCTTGTTTATCGGTCATTTATTTTAAAATTTCGATAATCTTTTACAACTTGAAGAAATTATCAGCAGCATACGTTGTTTTTCTTCAACTTTTCAATAAGACATTTGATTAAGAAACAAAAAAAACCAACGGCAGATCCTGGAATTAGTGATTCAGTCTCGCAAATCAGCTAGAAAAAGCTTCAGAATTGTTTCTTCAACCTTGATACCCTCACGACCACCCCAGATACCCCTCGGGCTTTTTGATCGATAACTGGTCATCCATAAAAGATCCAAGTTAGACTGAGTTTTGTAAGTTAGGTGATGAACAGATTCGTAATTTAATTACTATTTTTCATTATATCCTGCTCTATCTCAAGCTAAAAATTTATAAATATAACCGAATTTTATAAGAAATAATGATTAAGGAAATTATTCAAATTCTACACAACTTTTATTGTTTCGTATAGGCCTAGTACAATAAAATTATGAATATTTAAAATAGTTCGACGAACTTTTAAAGTGAAAAAGTTTTGGACTATTATGCTACTTCTAAATTTTTAAGCTATTAAGAAGACCCAGAAGAATAGTTTTTTTGATAATTAATTTAACGAATTTTCAGCTCTTGTTAACGAAAAACGTTAGGAAAAAAAATTTCCTTTATTCCGAATAAGGCTTTAAACTCCCCATTCCCTGGAACAGGATAGAGGCGTAAATCTTCTCTGACAGTTATGTTCTCCAATTTTACCTGAAAGGAATGTCCCTTTTATTTACTTATGATCTAATTTAAGAACAACTTGATAAAACACCTACACTTCCAGACAAAAGTTTAATGTTTTATGAAGTAATCATGTATTCTTAGGATTTTCCATTTACATTCTTTTATTATATGCTCCATATAATGACATTTTAAAGAATTTTAAAATTTGAATAGCTTATTTAAATCATATAAAAATTGCTTATGTAGAAATAAAAAAATAATAATACAATTTTCAAAGAAAAACTTTGATAACATGAATTAAAATAGAATCTTACATTTCCGGGAGTTAAGTGTGACAAAAAAAGGGGAGCACAAAATGTTAAAGGTTAACACCAAGTTCTCGAAGGTGGAGTTTTAATTCCATTTTCACTATTAACCCCTCCCTAACTATTGTTTTGACATATTTTATAGAAGGCGTTGTATTTCTATTGCAAAAGAAGCAAAAAAGATAAATTAAGGAATATGCCTGGTATGTGATGAAATCGTGGTTGTAGTTGGATAACTAGGTGAAGGCTAGATGGGCAGAGAACAATGTCTATAAAGTTATTGTGATTGTATGTAACATTGTGTAGTTTATTTAGGACACAACACCTTCTCCCGTGACTATCCAATTGTTCTTTTGAATTGTTAAATCGATAAATGTTTTTTCTTTGTTGAAGGAGTTTCTAGTAATCCGATATATCAGAAACAAAAACGATTCTCAAGAAAAATTTAATTGTAATCCTCAGGAATTTATGGAAAACCCAAAAGTGCTCTTAAGTGTCTTAAATAATTTAAATACATTATAATAAATTGTTGGTTTACCATATTAATCATGTTAAAATTAAGCATCTTCTAAAATATATGGTTACTAATAACCTGTATATTATTAAAATATTATATACTGTATCTTATTAAATGACAGATTTATGATTTAGGTGCAAATTTACTGAAATTACATTTTTCTTCAGGGAATATTATATAGAATGCGAGTTGTTTAGCTCAATGCAATTATCTTCTTAAATAAAGTACAGTACATTAAGATCTGCATGACTTAAAAATACCCGCAGTATATTTTATTTCTTATAGACTTATTTATCCTGGGGTGATACTAACCGAAATAGTGATTTTTGTCAATGTCCTATACCACCCTGTCTCAACAACTCCACTATAATTATAGACATTAAAAGGTTGAAGAACCATGGCTGATGGCTCCAAGAACATTGTAGAGACTCATAATAGATGTAGATGTTTGGTTTGTGCCCATGCTTGAGCTGTAGTTCTAAAAAGACTAATGCCTTACATAAATTTCGATATAGATTTGATTCGACATTTTTTTTTATATTTCGATTTTTTTATTTTTTTTTTTAAATTAAGTATTTTATATTTTATTATTTCTTTTAATTATTTCCTTCACAATTTTAATATATTTTTATATAATTAAAATATTCTACGTTTCTTTTCTTACGCTTTATTAACTTAATTTGAATTAATTGAAGAATAGCATATCACCACATTTTTAACTTGCACAAATTACAGATTATTATTAAAAGCGCAAAATTATTATTTGCTTGAAAAATCTTATGAGAAAAATGCCTTTCTTACTTTTTCTTTTTTAAAAAATTCATCAAAATTCAGTTCGCTACTATGCTGAATATTTTTATTTATTTTCTCACATTGTGAAATTCTTATAGGATGAATTCTTTCGACTAATATAGGTCAATGTTATAAGTCAAAGCTGCAAAATCTCACCTTTAGTTAATAATCCCATATAAAATTATTATTATATTTTTTTTAAGTTTTATAATTAAAATGTAAAAATTTGCATTTCTATAAATTGTATGTACTTTGCATTCTATAAATTGATAGTTTTTTTGCTTTTAATTAAGATAAATTTATAAATATAGAAGTTTTGCAGAATCTAGTCAGAAATTTCTTATTTTTTATCTTTATAATAATATACTATATAGATTTAGTCGAAGTTTTTCTTTTCTATTTACATAATAAAATCCCGAATTACATGATAAGATTATACAAAATTTAATAGATCCACATATTATGGTCCATGAAAATAATAAAGGAATTACAATGCTTTCTGTTAACACTGTAGTTTGTATACCTTTATGACCTCGCAATGTATAAAAGGTCATAAAAGGTATTGCATCTGACATCGGGGCCTTTAGAATTGGATCTTTCATGTTATAGAGGTTATGAGTGTATTTTTTACTATACAATTCAATCTCTATTTTTCTTCGCTAAGCTTAGCTAGATTTAGCTTAGCTTAACTATTTATCAATCTGAATTTTCTCAGATTGATAAATATTTATTAAACTGAGAAAATCCATGTAATAAAAAATACGATTTTCTATGAAATTTTTATATACTGCATAGATTCAATAGAAATTTTAAAGTGATATGGTGAACATTTCTTTTCGTTGGTACTTGTATATGATACTCACCTAGCAAGATCATCAGTAAACATACAGGTGACTGACCGTATTTACTGACAAGAGAATTTTCAGGACAAGGTTAAGGTCGAGGCTACGTATCTTTGACGTCATTTATTCCAAGAACAGGATCTAAAACAAAAAAATTTCTTCTGGATAAAAAAAATTGACACTTTGTACGTGGCCTGTATTATTTATGGGTGATCTTATAAAACATTTATATGCATTTCTTATCATTAAAAATTTTTATAAAATATAAGTTTAAATTTATTTTAAAAATTAAACATGATTACCCTCCTTACATAGACATTTGTATAATTTGGTGCTCCATTTATCATATATAATATTTAAAATAAGAGAGTCCATTATTATAATTGTGATAACATTATTAAAACTGTTTAAACAATACAACTAGAAAATGGGTCTTGAATAATTGTGGAACCTTGCAGAATTATACTTGCAACAAAATATGGGACGAGAAAAATTTTCTTTAAAGAAAATTTTATTGTATTTAAAGCTGTATTATATATTTCTTGATATAAAATATATTTTATAGTAGTAAAGACAAGTAATGCAATTAATTTAATGCATCGGATATAAGATATCTTAGAAACGAAAAAATTTCTTCGAAAATATTTGTTAAAATTGTCAAATAATCTATTAAGTTTTATTTTTAGTTAATTTAACAGGATCACTCTTCTATTAATTAAAATTAAATCCAAATTAAATTTAAATTTTCCTTATTCTAAAATAAAAGTATAAGATAGAACGTTTTCATTAACTAATTAAATTAGTCAAGGAAAATTCACAATCTTCATATGCCTTATGAGAAATGATAATTCTCATGTTGTTCACGTAGAACTTTTGTTTAATTTTATTAGGCATATTTAAATTTGTATACTTATTTGTTCCAGTCGCATTACATCATAAAACATAGTTTCACTTCATTAACTACAGCTGAGTGCTATTGGACCAGTCTTTTCAAAACAGAATAGTGAATACCTATTCGACAACGCATAATTACGTTATACTGATATACTTTTTCTATTTATTTGTATACCGAATATATCTTCACATTGTTTTCTAAATCGTTTCAGTGGTTTTACAAATAAGATATCTTTCCATTATGGATAATATATATATTGCGTCTGCATTATTGTCTTTCAAGTGGTAAGAAAATTCTTATTTCACAAATAAGTGAGATTAAAAAAATAACAATAGCAGATAATCCCTAGTTGCTTATAATAAAAATAAACACACCAACTAAGTTCTGCTGTTTTCCTTACGCACGCTATTCATCACCAGAATCCAAAGTTTCACAAGAGGAAAAATATAACTTATAAGTTATTAACTTAAATTCGAAATAAGATATGCCTGAAATAAAATATTATTGCATTATTTTTAAATAAAATAAATTTATATACAATTTTTTTTAATAACCATATTCTACTATAGTAGAAAGATAATTATTTTACAATGAAATCACCGCAGGCAATTTACTTAATCTTCTAAGATTAAGCAATCATATAATATGGAATTTTAATTTACAGAATTTACTATATTTAATGTCATATTACGAATGTGATAAAAAGTATTTTTATTAAGATTGATAATTTAAATTTATTAATGTTAATAATTTATTCAAATTACTTTTTTTTATGCTTATTAGAACAAATTATCAAGCATATACAGGTTAAAAGAATTTATTTATAAAATTAAATGTTTATAAATATTATATGATGCAATAGATATAATTGCCTAATAATTATTTTATTATAAATATTTACTGAATAAATTACTCTACTATATTTATAATCAGTTTTAAATATTTAAAAAGCATTAGGATCCATACGATCATAAACTCAATAAATCAAAAATTACTATGTATCTCGGAAAATTAACGATTTATGAAAATTTATTCCGAATAATATTAATAGATAATCGGATAACTATTTAAAATTCAATAATAAGTTTAGTGTTGTTTTGAATAATATAATAATTTTTCTAAAATTTCAATTTTGTAAAAAATTAGAGAGAATATAATTTGATTCAATGACTTAATGATAATAGAAGTTCTTTAAAACCAAACAAGTCATTAAAAATGACAAAAAATATTTAAATTGATTTTAAAAAATGTTCGATTTTTAATATTTTAAATATAATTTTGGTTAAAAACAAAAAAAAAGTTAATTAGACAGCTTCTATTATATTTAATTTAAACATTATTAAACCTAACAATAAACAGATAAAAACCCAATAATTAAGAATAAATTCAATTGCCAGATCTTTCAAAAAATTATTCAGTTTAAAACAGGAAACTTTCATTAAATCTTAATGAACAATTTTTTATTTGTGAAATCAGAATAATTGATGCTCGTAAATATACTCGTTATTTTCCAGTTGATTCTCATGGGAAGTGGTGATTTTTCCAACGAAGAACCTTTTATTTTTATTCTGTTTTCTTATTTATAAAACTTCAATGTGTTGCGCTAGTTTAAAAATAAAAAAGCTTGATTTTTTATTTTATTTTAAAATTCCTACAATATTTTCATAAATTTATTAAAATTGTTATTTTTAAAATAATAATTAATTATATTTTTACCTATATTCGTAATCATTATTAATCAGTAAAAGTTTTAACAATAAGAAACTAGAAATTGTTTAAATTTGTACTATATATTCCAATAATATAGAATATTTTTTGCTAAGCGAATACTTTGTGTATTATTTTTCCAAATACAGTATTTACTTTAAGTTCAGTGATAGATTTTTATAGACTCTAAAACACCACAAATATTTATAATTATATTGAAGATTAAATTCAATACTGCATATAAAATGGAAACAACTATTTTCAAAAAACACATCAGCGATAGATTTTAAAATGCCAAATATAAATTTAAAAATTCAAAATAACATAATGAAGACCTTAAGTATTTCCTTAATTCTTGAATATACACTATTATAAATATTATATTTAATAGTTAAAAAAATAATGTGATAAAAAATGGAAAAGCAAATTATGCTATCAATATATTTATATCACTCATTTAATACTAACAAGGTGGATTATATCAATTTTTACATTGTGTTAGATAGTATTTTTTAGCCTACTTTTCTAAAAGAAGTAGGTTTATGGGATCAGCATTTCCAAGTGTAGACCATGTATACTTTGTCCCTGCTAGTAATTTTTATGTTTTATATTTTTGGAGTATGCAAGGACATAGTGGTCTCATGAAATTTTATATTAAAATTCCATGAGATTTTTATTTCTAATTTTATAGTGCTTATGGAGAGGAAAAGTATCTTGACAGAATTATTTTTATTTTGATCAATAAATGGATTAAAATAAATTATATGTTATTAATTTCAAAGGAGATAACAGTCATTCAAATTGAGAGAAATTCAGCTTAAAACAAAATTTTTTTTTTTTTAAATTTGAGCCAAATAAAATTTGTAGGAAATATAAAGTGAAATACAGTATGTGGAAAACAATATATATTTAAAAAGATATTAAAGAGAATTTTTATATTCATTTTTCAATAAAATAATGGCCACTCAAATTATAAGACCTATTTTTTTTCTTCAATTTCCTCAAAATTAAATTTTTATTGAGTTATTATCTGAGAGCTAATAGATTGATATGCTTCCATTCAAATTTTATAGATAATTTTAACTGTACTGTTAGAATTATTTTAAATGACTCTAAGTTCTTTTTACTCAATGGTAGGCCTATAACTAGATCAGTGCTTCGCATTGTAGTCTTCATTTGAAGAGAGCCCTAAATTTCACTAAGGAAATTTTTCTCAAACTTTTTATTTTTATAATAATTAAAAATGACTCAAAATTTTGAATTAAAGTATGTATATATATTTATATTCATTACGCTATTATATTAAAGGGTCTGAGATAATGATAAAGGAAATAAATTTTGAATTAAAGTATGTATATATATTTATATTCATTACGCTATTATATTAAAGGGCTGAGATAATGATAAAGGAATTTTTTATCTATTTGCATTCTATTCTCTTCTTCTAGTTTCGCTCTTATCTTTAACTATAATAATATTGTATTTAAAGCATTATGTCTTTTTCTCAGTTTATGGAATTCGTGAACCATTCCAATAATAATATCAAGTTAAAGAAAGGAATTTGTGGAAGCTTAAATTTTCTATAGTTTGAGGAATGCTAGTTTATAAATGATCACTAGGCATTATATCTATCTGGAAATTTTACTACTTAAATACGAACATAATTATTCTCTATAAATAACTGAAAGCATAAAATAAACATCGAAAAGCAATTTAAACAGTAATAACTTTTGAAATATCTATCATTATCACAGTTAGAAATAGTTGGATCGGTATTTTATTCATCAAAAAATAAATAATTTATCAATTCATCATATAAATATCTGAAAGCATAAAACAAACACTGAAAACTCATTTAAGCAGCAATAACTTGTACAGTAATATCCATCATTATCACAGCTATAAATAATTTCGGTTGCTATTCATTCATTATACAATGTTACAAAATCAGTCTAAAGAAAATATTTTTATTCATTTTATAAAATATTATCGATTTCATTTTACCAAGTAATTATTATCCGTTCAGAAATTTTAAATTTTGAGAGAATAATAAATAGATATACTAATAATTATTATTTAAAAATTTATATTTGCATATAAATTTCAGCAATAATAATGCAATATAATATAATATATTATACTTCACTATTATTTTTATTATATTTTAGTTTCCTGGTAAATTTTTTGGACTATTTCAAAAATAAGTTTAACTTACATCATATAAATTTCTTTATAAGTTCGTGATTCAAAAGAAAATATAATACAGTATTGTGCAATAAATTAATTCCCAGTTTATTAATTTGCATATTAAAATACAACATTTGATGTTTGAAAATATAGTTTGAACAAAAATTTTAAGACTATTTTTTTAAAAAGCCAAAACATGATTAAAATATTTTTATTTATATATACATGACATTTTATAAATAAATTGTGATTAATTTTTTAAATAATTTTAATTATGTTGTTGAAATTAAAAAAAAAGAACAAAATATTTTCTAATTCACGATTTATAAAAATGAATTTCTTTTAAAACTAAACATTTCTATTTTTAAAATTAAATTTAGGGATCAGCTATTTATAAATCAGGTTTTTGATTTTATATTATCTTCAACAGATTCTTCTAAAAGTATTCTTTTATAAAATTCTACTTTATAAAAGAAATATTTTTAGAAGAATCTGTTTAATAAAATAAAAGTATCCAAAATCCATTTTATAACTTAGTAAAACTCACTTACAAAAAAAAAAAATACCGTATTAAAAACTTGTACTTAAGATACTTATTTTTTATGATCACTTAGGAAATTTACGATGATTCTTCACTGAATACTGAATAATTGTGAATATTGGATAATATATTTTGAAGATTTCATTAATTATCGCAGCATTTATTAATATATAAGTTATGCCATTTAAGTTTCTTAAAATAGCATACAAGATGCTACAATTATGTTTTCTGAGTTCGATTTTTAAATTTCTGGGCTTTAAGCATTTTTTTAATAATAGATAGAGAAAAAAATTGAAGAATCACGTCCAAAAGTTTGTTGATGATCACGATATATATGACAACAAAAGACGAAAGCAAATTATAAGATTCCAAAGTTATTTTTGACAAGGAGAAAATTACCTTTGCAGTTATTTGCGTATAGATCTAACATCATTTAAGTATTTTTATGATCGGTAATAAAAGTTTTCACTAGAACTTTTAACTTCTTGGTCAGACATTTTATTCCAAATGATGCAGATAGAATCAAAGTTGCTTGTTTGAAATTCAAGTAAGTAGATATAAATAATCAATCTATTTATTTTTGATAGTTTATTGATCTATATATCTAATGTGTTATTCAATATAATGCGTAATTCAATAAAAAAATTATCAGCTACAAAAATTCAGTTTTTTTAAGTATCTGATATATTTGGTATTGTTCTATTTTAAGTTACTTTTCGAAAGAAATTAGGTCGTTTTAATATTAATCGCTTCTTATCAATAAGCTTAAGGCTAAACATTTCGGATCATTAATTTATTTTAATCAAAATTGTCCGTATGGTTTAAAAAATTCAGAAGTTTGCATGGAACAAATAATTTTTTATTATTATAATTAATTAAATAGTTTATTTTGGTCATTTTTCCATTTTATGGTCTATTAACTATGATAAAGCACTTTACAGTAAATTCAAACTTTAAATGCAATATTTAATTTATTAATTTATCCATAAAAATTCTACCAAAACCATAAAATTTTCTACACTAATATTACTAGTTTCGGCAGTTTTGAGAATTAATTCTATCATCATATATTTTAATCTAAAACTTACTTAATATATTTTAATTATTAAAGAATTACTTATGAGTTTCTAAATCAAACTACTTAAAAAATTCAACAGTTGAGCTACTTTTTAAGTGAATTTACTGTATATTTATAATATTCCACATTTTATAACGAAAAATATGATATTTTATCTGTTATAGCATAAAATTGTGCTGAAAATAATAAAATTCTTTTATCTTGAAGTTTTAATTTCGATGTTTACGACTACAAATACAAATCGTTCAATTTTTTATTAGTTTTTTACATTTATTGAAATGTATCTCTTTTCACATCTCACCGGAATTTGATAATACCTGTCAAGTGTGAAGAACAAGCTGCAAGTTTCTTTAATATTTTAAAATTCTGTCTCAATAGCTTTGAAATTTTTTAAGATTCTTTAAAATGATAAAGGGATCGATACTATCTTTAATGCATTATTCACTATCCATAATTCAATCTTTAGTATCTATAGATATAGATGACGTGCTATTTCTAAAATGCCTAGCATAGCGATAATAAATAAAAGAACACTTCCTATTTATAGGCTAACAAGTAAGTGTGATAGAGTCTACATAAATTATAGTCTATATACTCTCTATATAAGTTAACTGATTATAAAATACACCGTCTAGTACAGACCTTGAATAATACGAAATTATATTTTTGTTTTAACGAAATCAAGCGTAGTTGCTGAATTTAAGAAGAAATTTTGTCTTTATATAACATTGTTTACGACTTTAGATGACGTGTTACGAAAGATTTTATCGGTCACGATTCTATCATTTTATAAAGATTAAAGCCATGTACCATACATTTAGCCTTAAGCTAATTTGGCAAGAATTTTTTCTCGAGACTATCTTTGTCCTTGGTGAAGATCGCGTCTAAACTTTCAAATAGGCAGGAAGTGTTCTAAGTCAGACCTTGACCTTAAGATAAAACCGAATGTACTTAGTTTCAACTAGTTAAATACAGAAAACTTTTAGCAGTAAAATTTAATGATCTAGGTATAAACACTTTTCTTACATTAAGATTATTTCTTCGCTTTAGAAAGGAATGTTAGGAAAGCTTGACATAAGTAAGCGATTAGGTGATGATGGGATGCTTTGTTTAACAGCCATTAGTACGGTCTTTTACTTATTTTCTTATCTCCTAAACTTTTCTCGAAAATTTTTCAGTAACACTTACCTTATTCTATACAAAGTGTTTATTAAATGAAATATATTAAATCCAAAGATAATGAGCCAATTCATTTCTTAAGAATATGGACTCAAAAACAGAACTTGAAACTATTAACTAGAAAACTGCATTGAAATAATAAAAAAAAAAACTTGCTTGACAGCAAAAGAATTTAAGAGTTTTTTTGAGATTCGTAACAATTTATTTCTTCAAAAAGACATCTTGACTTATCATCTCTCCATAGTTAATTTTATTTATCTACATCTCTTGGAACTAGACTAATATCGAGTTCTAATTAAAGCGAACAATGACCATCATTTTAACAGTCTTTCAAAATTCAAAATTGCGATTCGTCCTCTGTTTATTTTTTGTTTTATGAATTTAGACAATTCATTTCAATTGAAAATATGTTAAAAGATGTCTCAGCATGTTTCCACATGCTTCAATATATAAAAAAAAAAATTAACGGCAACTTGGGGACATGATTTCAATATGTCTTCAAGCTGCCGTTATAATTGTTAGCTATGTGCTCTTTTGAAGTCCTCAGTTTTTAAATCAATTCTATTCTTACGAATAACGTATGATAGCTTACTCATTGTTCCATTGTAACGTCCAGTGAATGTAGTTCCATTTTCAGATCTTAGTTGTTTGACGTTTGACTTCCTGATCGTCTGCACGACTAATGACTGGGTAAAGAAACAACTTTTGCATTTCTATAGCCACCAACTTTCTCGTGATTCTAGCAGATGAAAGCAAAAAGAAAAATTAATAAACACTTTTGGATTCGTGTTAATAGACTTCCGACATCATACTCTGATGTCTAGATTTTATTATTTGGAAGCATTAGATTGGTCATATAAAAAACAGAGATTAATTTATAAAATCCTGGAATGTTTTGCTTATGAATCTATATTTATATCGCGGAATATTTAAAAATTGAGGACAAAGTTGTTTATCTGGATTTTTCGCGAAGAATGTGTAGAATATTAAAATCAGTCATCTGTGTTTTTTGGTTTTTTGTTTTTTACTCATTTCTCCATCGATACAAAACCAGCTAACCTTAGTTTGACGACGATTGCGAAGCATTGTCTTTTAAAAATAATAGAAACGATCATTTTTATATTATATCGAAATACAATAAACATGCCCTAAAAATTATTTCACGAAATTCGTTTGAAGTGTCTAAGAAGGTTTTGCCCTGGTTTATCCTTAGAAATCACACCTTATTTCCTGGTGATGTTTAGTGGTAAAGAGTCACGGATAAAGGATAGAAAATTTTATATAATTTTATCGTCACGAATTAGGCCATCGGACACCCTAGTGTTTGGTCTGCCTCGATGACGTCAGACTGGCCTGTTCAAATACGTCATTCGACCTCATTTCGGATATTGGAGAATGCCCTTTAAAGTTCTGTATTTAGTATTGTCGCAAAATATGACTAAAACCATAATATCGTATTTTTATTATATTAGTTTAATTAAATATTCTTATTTTTTACAGTTAAGGAAAAAGAATGTAGAATCGGTTCAAGAAAGATCGTGTGACAAAATATGTTTTTGTAAATGTTTTTCAAAATTTAATAAATAAAAATTATTTTGAGATAATTGTTAGGTTAAACAAGAAACTTTTGAATAAAAGACATTTTAATCTGGGTTATGGTAATTTTGAATACAGTAAATCATCCTAAAAAATAACATCAGCATGGGTTGAAGTATTATTCGTCTATGACAAGTCACATATTATTACGAGGTCATTCTAGCTTCATTTGCGAGCGGTGTTAAGATTCTTGGTCTGGAGGCATTAAATGGCGCTCGTTTACGACCCGAAATGACATTCGCTCGTGTTTCTGCAATATCTATGACCATGTAACATGCAATGTTTCGTCGTAATTTTTTCTTGTTAGAGATGAGCTTGTTTCGATTTTTTTCCTCTTCAAGTTTCGACATACCTTTGCAATTGTTTCGAACGAATAACATGTGAAGAAACATAAATATTCACTATTGATTTATGAATTATTTTACATTTTTGATTATTTTATTTAAAATAATGTTAAAGTGTATCGGAATTTGAGAATTTTTTAAAATTAAAACTCACCTTTCAAAGTCCTCTTCACGCTTATTATTTATGATATTCTATATGGGTTCAAGAACAGGTTGCGATTTCCATAAAACAATGAGTAATTAATTGTCTTCTGGGATTTTATTTTAGTCAAAAATTTTCCTCTTTATGATATATATTTTAAAAGTTTCGTTTTGTTTTGGTATCAAAAGTAAATCTAACAAGTGACATAAAGGAAGTTTATATAAAAATATTTTAAACAATAAATCAATTTATGATATATTAAATCAACAAGTTATCTTTTTTAAACTATCATCACTATTGAAAATTAATATGAATTTTCACAATTACTATGTTAATTTAAAACGATAAGCTATAAAATATTTTAATTGGTAATTGTCAATAAGCAAAATATGTCTGTATAAAAGCATTATTCGAATGTTCGCGCAGACTAGTACTACTTAAGCCGTGGGTATGATAGAATAATTCAAAATTATGAAATTCTTCTAATTTTATAACTAAATTAAAATGTTATTTCCTGAAAAGATTTACCGTATAAAAATTCTGTAATAATTTTAAGAATTTTATGCAATACTTAATTTTAAAAAATATGTAATAATATCTAATTTTTTGTATTAAATGATTATATAAAGATTTTGGAATTTAAATAGTCTTTTTTTATTTCTAAATTTTGCGTAAATAATTAAAAAATGAAAATTCTACAAATACTCCGTTACTTAGATTCTTTAGGAAGATTATAAAAATCTTTGTGATTAATAACAGAAAATAATTATGCCTATAGGATTAGATCTTGTATTAAGAACTATAAAGAATAAATTAATATACTGATAAATAAATTTCTGTTTGATTCTTATAATTGTTTAAGAAGAATTTGAAAATGAATAAAAATGAAGTCTATTAATAACTTTGAACTTGTTACGTATAAGTATGTAAATGAAGCAACACGGGACTGTATGTCACTCGAGTATAAAAGAACGACGCATTCGACAAGTTTTTTGAGGTGTTGTTTGATAACAAGAGGTGCTGAATTTCCAGACGTAGAATTGGTGAAAGTGACAATTGAGTTTCTTGTAAGGATCGACTATTGCTGGAAGCTTGTATTGGAGGTGGAGGTATTAGAAGTTAAGCAGTATTTAAGGTTTATTCCTTGTGGAATTTTGATATTTGAATTGAATTAAACAAGTTTTGTTGGATACTTGTTTGTTGCTTTATTTCGTTTAAATAAAGCTTTAATTAACACTTTTGTAAGTGTTCTGAATCTAATAAATTTATATTTTTTGTTATTTAACTTGTTTGAGATTTTTCTTCAATTTATTTAGCATAAGTTTCTAACATCGTTTTGTTTGTTCTATTTCTAACACTTAATCAGTACTTTTAGTTTAAGTTCCGATTTTCGGTTTCATTTGTTCAGCTAGACATTACGTTGTTGTTAAATTGCTTTTTGTAATTAATTAGTTTTAAGTTAGAACTTAGAAAAGACCTGAGCTCAGGCAGAACTCTGGAATTTGCAGAGTTGCTAGCCGTTAGGTTAGCTGTTAATTAGAATTATTGACATTCGTTCTAAACCACGACTTTGCATAATTAATCTCTATAAATACAGGGAGTGATTAGAGCCAATCCCTAATATATTGTTAACTATTAATTTTTTAGATAAATTTCATTCCTGATATATTGTTAATTATAATTTATATGTGTATTAAAATCTAATAATAATTTTAAAAAAATTAAAAATAAATTAGTTAAAATTAAATTTCAGTTTTAGAAGAAAGCAAATTATCATTAAGCAGAGAATATGAAGCTTTACAGAATATAGTGCATAATATGGAAAAACTAAAAACAGAATCTGAAAGACAAATGCAATTACAGCAACAACAAGTGATGAATCTTGAAATATCATTAAAAGAAAGCTATGAAGAATTAGAAGAAATGAAACTTTTACAAAAAACAGATGAACAGCAAACCATAGATCAACAACAGGAAAATATAACATTGAAAAAAAAGGTTAATTTTCTCTATTTATATTTTTATTCATAAAGATAATTGGATGAAAAAAATATTCAAAAATAATGATTTTTTTTCAATATAATATATTTTTCTAATCATATTGCAACATATTCATATATAAAGCAAAAAGAAGAATTAATTGATATACAGTTTATTGCTAGCCAATATGTATGTTTGCAGAATATCCAACAAAAATCTATCCAGTCTTTTCTCACTTAAGATTATTTTTATAAAATTTTAATAGTGTGATTATTATATATATTGTTTTTTATATTTGAACTGAATTTTAAGAATCATTTATATAGTGAAAAATTTCTTTAGCTCTATTATTCCAAGTAAAATTTGCAATGAGGTTATTAAAATATTTTATGAAACATATGAACATATTTTTTTATGAACATATTTCATAGAATATCCATCCCATAACAAATGTTACTGAAGTACAATCTATATAGGCTATTAAAGATAAATAATAATAATGCTACTTTTAGAAATAATATAAAAAAATGCTGTGTAAATTTTTTTTTCAAACTTGATTTGATTCTAAGAAATGTCTATCTTAAATCATAAAAAAATTTTATAATAATATTAAATGCTATACCGTATACTAAGAAATGTTAGTAAAAAATATACATATATACACTACTGTAGCATGCTAAGTGAAACTAGAATCCTGTGCATTTAGTGAAAGTATTTTAAGTGAATATAAGAATTACATAATACAGGTTTAGACAGTTTTAGTGTAAAGGTTGACAATGAATATTTAATTCTAATTTATGAAGAATCAAATATTTCCCAATTACTTCATGAAGAATTATTTCTATATTATTACTATTTTAATTATTATTTAATTTTTAACATTAATATTTCACATTTATTCAACTTAAAGTTGTAAATATTTATTATTTAAAGTTGCAATATTTGCATTGGAAGAGCCATGTATATTTATGACTTAAAACTAACTCAACCAAAGATATTTCTACCAGATTGATATAAAAACAAAGTTAATTGCATTGTTTGTTAAAATGTTATTTGTCACAATTAAGCTTTTTATTGTTAGTGAAACTAAAATGACTAGAAACTGATATTGAAACATTTTTATTTTTGTGTTGTTAATATTTTAAATAAACTTTGTCTTATAATTGAGTTTTTATGGTATTTTAAATCTAGATTTACAAATTTGAATAATTTTCTATCATATTTTTGTAGATCAAAATATATAGAAAAAGGGGAAAAATTACAAAATATTAATTAATGATGTATCACAACTGAAGAAATACAACACTGTATTTGTTATTATAATCAAAATAGAATACAAAATAATTACTAATTATCATTATGGTGTAAAAATCTGATGAGCAATAGTTATTTCATAGTAATTTCAATTTTACAACATTTTTAAGCAGATATCTGCATCATTTATATAAGATATTTTAATGAATCAGTTATTTGCTTAGAAGTTTCATTAAATTTAAATTAATGTGAAATAATCATTGTTCATCAAAGTTTTAGCCTGTAAGTTGGTCAGATTGCCACATTAGAAAATTTTGGTTCAGTTCTGGATCTCACTCTTCCAATTTTCAAGAAAGATCTGTGCCAGACCCATTGGATCCATCCTTCAGCCTTCTAGCTGATCCTACAATAGCTATTGGCCAGCCTGTAGTGGGCTCTAAAAGTGGCTGCTACCAGATACAATATATATGGTGACTTAACCTAATCAATTTATACTACATTAATAATTATTGAATTATTTTGTAAAATATTTTAATAATAATTTGCAAATATAGTATTGTATTTATTTGATTATAACATTCCAATTACTTGTGTAATTTTTTCTTTTTCTCTATTTTTGATCAAAGGAAGTATAAAAATAAAAATTATTTAAATTTAATTGTAAATATAGAATAAAAACAGAAAATATTATGTTAAAGTATGAAATATGTATTTATTATTTGGGAATATACAATCAGATTAATTTGTTAAAATAAAATTATGTTCATAAATGTCAATCACAGTTTAAAATATGCAATTTCTTTTTTTTTACAATGCATGAAAACTCAATTTTTGTCTATTATAAATCTATTAAAATATAATTACATATGTACTTGCAAAAAATATCTATTAATTTTTATGTAGCTATCTGTATACTTATAAATTTATTAAAAATAAACTAGAAACAGCAATATGCCTAATGGATATTTTTGAAATTCATCAGTATTAAAATAACTAGCTTAACATTTTTTTAACAAATTTTATTCATTTTTCAGCTAATGGAATCAGAAGCAAATCGAGAAGCTTTAATCAAGGAATTATCGAATGTACAACAAAAATTAAGAGACTGTCAACATTCTTTAAAGATTCAACAAGAAAATCATAAGACATCATTACAGTCAAGTCTTAACATGGAATATACTTTAAAAGGACAAAAATCAAGCTTGGAAAAATTGGTATCAGAAGCTGGAAATGAATTAGCACAATTACGTTTAAAATTAAATATGGCAGAAGGAAAAATTATTGCTCAAGAAACACAGCAAAAAAAATTGGAAGGATTAAAAAAAGATGCAGAATTTAAACTCAGTAATTTATATTCAGTTATCCGTTCAACACTTGGTCTTGGCTTAGAAGGAAGTTTTGTATTTTCACATATCTCAGGGATTCATTCTCCTTCAAGGTTTAATTCCCCTGAAAAAGATGAAGATAGTTCTCAAAAACAGATAGGACCATCTAAAGAAAGTTTTTCAAAATTATTATCTCCTTTACAAAATACATGGAGTTATGCAGATAATGATAATGAACTTGTAAAATATGCATTACAAGATATCTTAAAAAAATTACAAGACTCAGAAAAAGAAAAAGTAAGTAATAATCATATAATTAACTTTCAGATAGTCAGAATAATCTGTTATCTAAAACAGATACATTGATCATTTTTTTTGGATTTAATGTTGTTTTAAGTATTACAGAGTAGAAAGGATGCTTTTTATTTTTATATACAAGAACAATGTCTAATGAACAACTCATCATCTGTATATCTGAATTAATCTATAAAACTATTGATACAATCATAAAGTGTATATTTTGTCTTTGTAAGAACATTCACAGAGCTTTCTTAAAAGATAAAATATACAATCTGTTGATTGTATCAATATACTTTTGTAATCAAAAATATTATATTAAATTCAGCTACTCCCCAATTTATGTAATACTCAACTTACATAAATTCAACTTTAAAAAAAATTATAGAGAATATTTTATGTAATTTTTTAAGATGTATAGCATAAATAGTTACTGTATTTGTAAGTTACAAATATCCAAACATGTTTGTTTACAACATTTAAACTCATGTTACTTGGTTTATTTATGTTGCATGTTGTTTGTTGATTTTAAGTATCATATTACTATCATGATATCATTTCACCCATGCCATTGTATTATTTTCAGTCAGAAAACAATATGCACCATAATGTTGTATAGATACAATCATTGTAGTAACTTAGTTTTGGGATTTTTTAATCCAGAATTTTTGTTAAAAAGTTATTTTTCCAACTTATGTAAAATCCAACCTGCATAAATTCATGAAAAAATGTAACCCTTACATAAGTCAGGAAATGACTGTACTCTGTTTTGTTTTTATTTTTTCTGTAAATGTGATGTTTGAGATATATAACATGTTACCTGAATTAAATTTTTGTAAAATATATAACTTTTGATAAAATTTTAAAATATATTTTTGTCAAAAAATAAGATAAAGTATATACTATGAAAGAATTATAATTTTATATTTTATTATTAGCTGTTTAAAGTCTCAAGCTATTTTAATTTATAACTAATTACTATAAAATTTGTTACAAAACTATAATAATTAGTTAGATTAATATCAAATAATATTTATGGAAAATTTAACAATTAAAAGTTATTTTAATTCAGATTAATTTTGTTTATTTTTATAAATATTTGTTATACAAATTTATTATTTTATGTAATATAAAAGAAATCATAACAAAAATATATGAATAATACTTTTTCAAATGATTCAAATCATATTCTAATAATATATAAATTTATTTATTAGAAAATATTGTTTACATTAATTATTTTCTAAGTGATGATAAAGTTTTTAATTTGTTTTCCAGTCAATATATTGCATATGATGCATAAATCTTGAAAAAATCAAATAAAAAATATTATTTTCACAACATTTTAAGTTTAATTCAAGGTATCTTAACCATAATATTGAACAACATTTATTGTTATTCTTATCAGAATAGAATATATATAATTTTATCATTTTTTTAATTTTTTAGAACTTTTTTTACTTTTAAGTTTTATCATAGATTATTTTAAATTAGTGTCAGGTGTGTGAATCTTTTTAGGAGTGCATGCCAAAATTGGCTAAATTTTTGTAAAAATTTTCCCTCCATGCCAATCCAAATTTTTAACAATATATTAGTTCCAAGTTTAGCCTGCCCAAAAACTTTGTCAGCATGCCATTTCAGGCATGTGTACTATAGATTTACCACTACTGACCTATAGTCCATTTATGTTAAGAAGAAAGCTGAAGTAAACAAACCGCATCACTGAAACATGTATTCTATAGCCGAGACAGTGAGTTCATTGGCTAGAACTATTTTTGGCCAAAACGCACGTGACGAATATAAGTGGAAAATTTCTACCGAAACTAACGAATACAGTATTACATCAAACGTCTTGACATGACATAAAAAGTCTAATAAAGATTTCAGTGGAATTTCTTAAAAATATCTATATTACTTAATTATATATTAAACTATATGCTGTATTTATTATTAAAGTTGATTGTTATCATATATTTTATTAATATTGAATTACACCTGTTATTCTGAATCGCTGAATTCTTCTACACCGCTTATGTTATCATCAGTATCAGTAGTTGTGATTATTAATTTTTCTGCAACGCTGTCGTAAAACAAATCAGCTTTCCAAAATTGTTCCTCAATCGAAAGTACATGCTTTATATATTGTTTCCAGTTTTTGGCAGTTACCATTTTTATAGCTTACTTGGCTAAATCTTTCACTTCACATAATTTAAATGATGTATTGTTACGAGCAATGTAACCCTTGATCTGACTCCAATCCATTTCAATAGGGTTCACTTGACAATGATAGGTCGTAAACATAAAATCGTATGTCCATACTCAGCTGCTAATACATCAATCTTAAATTTATCGTATTGATCTTTAACTTCATTAACCAAGTCCAATAATTCTGATTTCAACATATTATTCTGGTATGGTATTTCTTTAGATTTTATGTTCTCCTTCGTCCAAGAATTTGTTGGCAGTTTCTCAGTTTTACAGCTGTGGTAAGGGGCATTGTCAATTACTATAACACTGTTTGGTTCTAATTTCATCAGAATAGTTTTCAACCAATTTTCGAATGTTGTTCCATTCATTTCCTGGTGGTAATCGCCAGTTCCTTTTTGAGCACGAAAAATTAATTCTGCTTCATTTAAAAATCCATTTTCACTTCCTATATGGGCAATAATCAAACGTTCTCCTTTACCCGAGAGATTTCTTAAACCTGTAGAACGGCCTTACAAGAATGCTTGTTTCACAGAAGTAATTGTAATATCTTGCCACACAGCTGTTGAAGTATGGCCAGCGTTAACCCATGTTTCATCAATATAATATATTTGTCTATTGTCAGCACGATATTTTCTAATAGAGCGTAAATAGTTACGCCTCCAACAAACTATGTCTGATCTTTCAATTAATAAAGCATTGCAGGAACGTTTTTTTATATTCAAAACCTATATCTATTATTATTTTATATAATGATGATGATGAATAATTTGGCAGTTCATTATCTTCATTAATTGCTTTTAATATTTTATCTATTGTTGGAGATTCGTTACGGAAGAAAAACTTGTGGATTTTACCTCTAATAGCCGTACAGATAAAGTCGTCTATGTTATCATTCTCGCTACGTCGTTTTCTTTTTCTCTTCAGAGTCGATACAGTTCCATTATGTAAAACTTCTTGTCTACACCAAAAAACTGTTGAACAAGATGTATCAGTATATTCAGCTGTTATAGATACAGTATCGGTGACACATGCTTCGGGATTATTTTGGAACAACTTTTCATATACATTAAGAATAATTTGTCTCGATGTACTATTTATTATTTTTCCACTGACATTTTTCCAATAACTTGTCGACTTAGTGGATAATTCCATTTCTTTTTACCATGTCAATTAATAGCAGAATATTAAGTTATGTTGTTACTGTAGAAAAATACCCCACGTGTACTCTATAGTTTAACTTTGTAGGTTGAGTATCAGCACATGTGCTAATACTCAATCTAAATACAACTACGATTTCCACGATTATTCTTATCAACATTAATAATAAATATTTTTTATAAACTTCTATATTATTTCTACAGCATTATAATAGTAATTTTTATATTTTTGCCCTAATTACTGTATGTTATTTCATGCTTTATATTTTCTTGGCGTAAAGTCATTTATTTTCATTGGTCACTCTTAAAGACCAATAAAGATGCAGCTAATGCACCTAACAACACCTCCAATGTTTACAGCAGCTTTCTTCTTAACAAAAATAGACTATAGGTTATATAAATATTATACCATAGCTTTAATATAAATATGTAACTTATACAACTTAACAGAATGAATTAAAATAAAAAGATAATATTTGGATAATTAAACTAATATTAAGTCATATACTAAATATTCTTCCATAAACTAAAATTAGTGACAATAAGAAATTTTTTATTATATCCAATGGACAAATCATTTTATCAGTTTATCTCCTAATTTATTTTAAAAAATCAATACCCATATATTTTGTAAAATTCTGATTAAGCCTTTTTTTATTTTTTATTGCAGTCTCACAGCTCAAAAGTTTTCATTCATATATAAATCTCATGCAGTGAATAATTCTCTGGCAAATTCTTATTTAACATAACTTTAAATTTTATTCAATTTTTGCAACTTCTAGTACTAGTTTAATTATATCTTCTTTTGCATTCTAAATAGATATATAATTTCATGCATCTCAGCATATGATTGATAATGTGCTCATTGCTTCTCATAGATAATTCTGTTGTCATCTTTCCTAATATCTTACATTATTAGATTAGAATTTTAGAAGTTAGCAGATGTAAATATATGATAGATAAGATGACCTTATGTATTGAGTTTAATAAAAACTTAATAAGTGAAGATAATAAGTGAGATTTGTAGCAAGACCTCAGTGCTAATATATTTTCAAATGAGTAGCATGAAACTGTAGTCCCAGTGGCACATTTAAATTTACCAGAAACTTCTGGGATTTTTCAAAATATGATCCTTGGATTCTCAGATCCACAAGCTTTCTATGAAAATACAAAAAGTAATATCAATAATAATAATAATAATAATAATAATAATAAATAAAAAAGTTTATAAATCAAATATATGACTATATTGAAAAAATAAAATAGATTGTAATCTATTTTATATTTTTCAACATAGTTATTTGGGATTAGTTTTATTTATATATATTAAGAAATAAAATAGTTTAATATTAGAATTTTTTGGTCAATAGATGATGCCACTTTCCACTGTTTTGTGTATTAAGTGGTGAGAAAAAAATAAATTCTTTCACAGACTGCCTATTCCAGCAGAGATTAGCTAGGTTGTAATGAGCAAGAATTAATAAATCGAGCTAATATTTTCAAAAGAGTGGATTTTGGAATTAACTCAAATCATTTAAGTGAAAAGCTGAAATGTTTCTATATGCATAATCTTGCTGACTAACGTTAGGGATCTGTGAATCAGTTTTTACATATAAAAGGATCCACAAGAAAATCAAGTTTGAGGAATACTATTTTAACATATGACTGTAATACAGTATTTGGATGACTGAACTAGTTATATTATTTTAATTCATTCTGTTACATTGTTATAAGTTTTTATTAAAATTATAGCATTACAATCTGATATTTGTTGAAAAGTCCAGATAGAAAAGCATGAAAATAATTGGCTATGACCCAGTAGTATAACTTTAGATATCTGGGTCCTGGTTCAGAAGGTAATATTTTTTCTTTTTATTTTTGTCAAGAGTTCTTTTATCAAACTTGGATCTTGTTGTGGCTACACCATTTGTATGTTGTTATAATTTTTAATATTGTCTACCTTATACATAGTTAAACATATAGTATATAATACTGTTTTTAATTTTGTGACAATTCATGTAATAATTTACATAAATTCAACTTATATAAAATTTTTTTATAAACATAGATAGTGGAAGCAGCCTTTTTGTTTATTATTATGACAAAATTATTTTTGATAAAAAAAAAAAAGTGTTTCTGCAAAGTATGTTATATAGCACCTGTACATCTTGATAATTCTACTGTAGCAATAAGTGGATAGTATTCTGTCATTTGGAATTATAATTTCTTCCAACTTTAAAGGATATTGATTTTATTCTTGATTATTATTATTTTTTTTTATTCTAATATTTTAAGAAATGTAAGAGGCATATTTGATTTGCTATATGCATTCTTATAGTAATTACATTATTTTTGACTTATGCAAATGAAAATAGATTTATTACAGTTTTTTTTTTATTTTTTAAACACAATACATAATGTAAATAGAATTTTATTTTCTAGGAAAACTGGAGATCACAAACTTCCCATCAGCAACATCAATTGGATGAAATGAAATCAGAATATAATAGTACCTTATGTCAATTACAGCAGCATCAAAAAATAGTAACTGAATTAGAAAATGGTATGAAATACAATTTTACTATTAAATAGAAAATTTTTATTTAAAAAATTTTTTGTAAATGAATAATAAATTGTATTTTTCAAACTTAAATATTTATGAATATTTCATTATAGAAAAGAAGCATGCAGAAAATCAGTTTTTATCTGCTCAGAGCACTATTCAACAAAATGAAGAGACAATTCAAAGATTATTAAGGGAACAAAAAAGTTTATCAGAAAAAATTTTTTCACTAGAACATAATGTAGAAATTTTTCATAATGAAAAAATACATTTACAGGTATAATATAAAAAAATTAGTAATTTTAAAATTATAAATACATCTCAACTAAATAAATATTTTTAATAAATTAGGAAAAAATGTCTCATCTAAAAAGATCTCTAAATAAATGTAATCAAGAATTACAGATGAAAACAGAAGCAAAGGAATTATCTGAAAGCAAAACCAATCAATTAGAACTCAGTTTACAGTTATTAGAAAATCAGAAACAAAAACAAGAAAAAAATTTAAAAGATAAAGAAATTGAAAATGCAGTAATTATAACATAAATATTTATAGTTAATAATAAATAGTTATAAAAGTAGTAATAATAGGCGCATTCGTCAATTCAGATCAATCTGACTAGATATCTGAATAGATCACGTGACTTCTGAGTTTTATCTGATTCGTCTGACTTGGCATTTTCCGAACGCGTATGTCTGCTTTTCTACTGACCAACATGGTGGAACGAAGTGATAAATTAATACAAGTTATTACACACATTACAATGCTTTACATGCATAGTAATATCGTATTAAAAAATTTTACACTGGATTAGTGGCTAATCATCCTCAATATAAATACCATTTATTGAAATAATTATCAATAAAACAAATACTATAACTACGACGTTAATAAATAATAAAGAATTTCTTTATCAATTAATAATAATAGCAAAGCAACTTTAGGACGAAGCAACGTGAGCATACTTTTCAACCGATAAACACACACGAATTCTCGTATTAATAATGTCTACTTATGTAACGAGATATCTTTCCTTCAGTTATACGGTTTTGCTCCTCTGAATGTTAGATAGAGTTGAAAAACTTCATCACGTTCATTCATTTTAATTTCGCACAAATATCTTACGGGCGCCGCCATGTTGTTCAGACCAATGTCAGAAACTACAGAGATGACTGACGAAGATCTGACTATCTCAGTTCAGAACTCGTCAGTTGCCTGATTTGCCGAACGTGGCACTTCAGTCAGATATACGTCAGAACTCAATGCTGAACGATTATTGCTCAGATTTCTTAAGAATTCTGAATTTCCGAATATGCCTAATAACTCCTCCTGAATCCTGCTAAGCTGCCTCAAAGTGGCAGAGGGGTGTACATGGGCGGAATAGGCAATGCAAGTCAGAAATTTTATTTCTTGTAGGGTCACCCTGGGCTAGAAGGCTATTCCACTATGCTCAACTAAATGCTAGCAGATGTTCCCACCTTGGTAGTGTTTTTATTAGTATGCAATGATACAAAGCAGAACACGAAAGCATACCAACTCAGATGTTGCCTGGGTTAACAAGGTCTAAAACGAAAGCACACCGGCTCGGACGTCACCCAGGTTAACAAGGTCCGTGTCTGTGAGTTAGGCAGAGGCTCACATTTGGAAAGTTTACTACAGTCTCCCTTGGCCATTGGTGGCAAAAGCAGCACCAACCCAAGCTTGGCTACTGCAATACAAATACCCACAATAGGAAACGGGTGGTCACCACATCAGAGCCCAACCAGCCAAAGTGTTTCTCTGGAAACTCAGCCAGAGACCACCAAGGCTGCAAAACCATGCCAACGCATGAAATGGACAACAGACATGAACGAATTCATCATATGTACATACTACACAATTATAAAATTAGAAACCGACATTACAGGGTAGCAGATACCCAAACATCACAGTTACAGAACAACGCATGGCAGATCAAAGAAGAACCATCAACAATAAAAACCTCATAGCACACAGTACATTAAAAAGCATTAAATCACAGCACAACAAATATCACAACATGAAACCAATTCACATGCGCAAATAAAACAAAGTGGAACCGACACCAGATATAACATCCATTGATGACAACACACTGCCCATTAACAACACTGATGCAGACCTAATAAATAAACTCACTGACACACTCCAGGAAATATTAACCAAATTCACAGGTATGGATCCCATGCAACATCCACGCATTCCTAAACTTCACAACTCACAACAGTTGAACAATGTATTACATTGTATGAACACACACATCCTACCAAAACTTATTAATGCTGAAACAACACTGATAGAAATACACACACTTATTTATTCAACTGCTGTCACTGTCACTACACACTGGGCACAAACAAACAACACCACTTAAAACCTTCCTGGCAAAAACGACTCGAAAAACAAATAATCAAAATCAGAACAGAACTAGCTAGACTCACTCAATACACAAAAAACACATCTGCATAACTCATGAAATCAATTAGAAAGATTTTCAAAAAACTTAAAACACACACACATAAAACCACAACCTTATGAAATCTATTAGAAAGATTTTCAGAAAACTTAAAACACACACACATGCCATGAAAACCACAACCATGAAATCTATTAGAAAGATTTTCAGAAAACTTAAAACACACACACAATGAAAACCACAACATACACATTAAAGAATACATAGACACACTTAAACAGAAACTTGCAGCAAAATCACAACACCTGAAACGATACAAAACCACCCTAGCACATAAACAAGATAACACACTATTCACAAACAACGAAAAGATATTCTACAGAAACATAAACACTAAAGTTCCTAGACAAACACAAAACAGTGAAATACCAACACAATGATCATTCACGTAGCCATAGAACCCATACACATTAGATATGGTATTTTTCAGGGCGATTCCTTGAAGACTTGCCCTGAAAAATACCATTCTAGTTCTTCCTTGTCCTAAATCCACTCTCCAACCAACTGAACACATCAAAGTGTGGCTACAATATTAGACAAAACCGAACAACAAACTAACACACACACACACACACACATACAAAAGACATATGCATGGAGTTTGGCCTAGACAAATGCAAAACACTCCACATTGAAAAGGAAGTCCTAAAGAAAAGAGGCTTCACTCTCAATAACGGAAACACTATCGAATCCATGGAAGAGGATGAGTTGTACAAGTATTTGGGATTCCAGCAAGCCCACTCACAGAACAGAAGAAAACTAAACACACACAGTCAAAACTCTATACCAACAGATTAAATAACATTTTCAAAACACATCTGAATGGAAAAAAACACAGTGAAAGCCATCAACACAGTCGCCATACCAGTACTGACTTACTCCTTTGGAGTGATACAGTGGACACAGACAGAACTTGAATCACTCCAAAGAAAAACACGAACAACACTTACAAAATACCAGTACTATCACCCGAAATTTGCCATAGAACGAACTACTCTCCCACGCAAGGAAGGAAGGAAGGAGGACGTGGCCTTATTGACATCCCACATTTACACGACAGACAGATCTATAATATGAAAGAGTTCTTCAATAAAAGACAAGATACATCACAACTACACAAAGCTATAGCCTTGGCTGATAGAAACATAACACCATTAAATCTTCTGAATGACACTCCATACCAAATAGACAACACTGCACACATATAAGAAAAGAAAACATCCTGGTGTAGAAAGGAACTCCATGGCAGACACCCACAC
>AYEL01066639.1:0-21641 GCA_000484575.1 Olivierus martensii | reverse complement strand
GAAAATTTAATCAATTAAACATGTTAACTACACAAATGCATTGTCCAAATTTCATTACTCTACAATAATTTTTTCTTGGTGTTGGGATTTTTTTTTCCGTCAGTGTATAATTATCCTATGAATGCTTAAGTTGTAATAAAGTTATCATAAATCTCCGTCGTGAATTTAATAACGATAAAATCTAGTACAATACAGTTGAACTTCAACGGATTCCGGAAGCAACGGACAAATTTTCAGATGGTCCGGATAGAATTCCGACGAAGCGGACCGAAAATCCGGAATAGTGATATAAAAATAATAAAGAAAAGCACAAATACTTTGCAGTTAAGTTTTGATGTTGGCCCAAGCAAAGATAAAAAAGGTGTTGTGCATAAGCGTAAATTATATGAAAGTGTCTAAAAGTAACAAGTTCATCTGTAGTATGGTTTTATACCTCGAAACAACGGATAATTCACATCAATGGACCATCTCTCCCTCCAATTAGTCCGTTGTTTCGAACGCGGGACAATCTATTTTTGTTCAAAAAGCGGGATGTCCCGCAAAATTCGGGACGTCTGGAAACGCTGCACACGACAAACATCTAGGCGATAATCCAGCTCATTCCATACTCTGGAAAGCATATCCGGCGTGATTGTGTTTACAGCTTCTGTGATTCTATCCTGCAGAATTTCCATGGATGCAGGTAGGGGAGGTACGTACACTATGTCTTTGATATACCCCCACAAGAAAAAATCACAAACAGTAAGGTCCGGTGACCTAGGAGGCCAGTGAAGCCTGGTCATTTTTCCGAGAATAACTTAAATAACTGATGCCATTTTTGTCCACTTGAGTCTTCTGAATTTTTCGCAATCACGTCAATAGATGGTCTTATTAAATAAATTCTTCATATTGAATAATTCGTGAATTTAGCTGTCCCGCGCGGGACAATCTATTTTTGTTCAAAAAGCGGGATGTCCCGCAAAATTCGGGACATCTGGAAACGCTGCACACGACAAACACCTAGGCGATAATCCAGCTCATTCCATACTCTGGAAAGCATATCCGGTGTGATTGTGTTTACAGCTTCTGTGATTCTATCCTGCAGAATTTCCATGGATGCAGGTAGGGGAGGTACGTACACTATGTCTTTGATATACCCCCACAAGAAAAAATCACAAACAGTAAGGTCCGGTGACCTAGGAGCCAGTGAAGAAACACCTGGTCATTGGGTTCAGCACAACCAATCCATCTGTTTGGCAGGACCTCATTGAGAAAGTTACGGACATTACGAAGGTGTGAAGTGCATCCCCTACCTGCATCCGTGGAAATTCTGCAGGATAGAATCACAGAAGCTGTAAACACAGTCACACCGGATATGCTTTCCAGAGTATGGAATGAGCTGGATTATCACCTAGATGTTTGCCGTGTGACAAGCGGAGAACACATTGAGTGCCTGTAATGAAAATATATTACATGAAACTTTATGTTGTTGAAGTGCATCCCCTACCTGCATCCGTGGAAATTCTGCAGGATAGAATCACAGAAGGTGTAAACACAATCACGCTGGATATGCTTTCCAGAGTATGGAATGAGCTGGATTATCGCCTAGATGTTTGCTGTGTGACAAGCGGAGAACACACTGAGTGCCTGTAATGAAAATATATCACATGAAACTTTAGGAGTTGTTACACGTTTACTCAAAAAGTGAACACAATATTCCCCAAGGTTTTCGTTTTATAACTAATAAAAAAAAAAGTGTTTTTGTGGACACCCTATATTTAATAAGAACATTTCCCAAGGTTTTCGTTTTATAACTAAAAAAATCGAGGAGTGTTTTTGTGGACACCCTGTATTTAATAAGAACATTCTCTTTTATGTATTAAGCAAGCATTAACTTTATGACATGCTCATTATACAATGCTGATATGTTCTTATATATTTTTAATTTCACATAAAATTAAAAATACATATATAAAACTTTAAATGGAATTTTTTAAAAATTACTGTAATTAAAAGAAATAATTTTTAAAATATAGTCCAAAATAGGTAGTCATGGTGAATTACACAAAGATTGCAATAAATGCAGATAATAAGTTGAAGCAGTGTGTGACTCAATTAGAGTCTTATTAATACGTTTAACGATTTTTTAATATAGGTAGTCCTCAATTTGTGATCATTCGACTTATGATATTCCAATTTTACGATGACCCTTATAATATTCTTAACTTGGCTATTTTCAACAACATATTTGCTAGAAATACTTTTTGTTTCATTAAAAATATGATAAAGCAATTTCTCATCACCTCAGGGATCTGGGTTAAATTCCAGATAATTTTATACCTTGAAACACAACTTCAATCCCAGATTATTTTATAACCTTGAGAACCTGGAGTCAAATATGGATGATTATACTATCTTAAAGGATTCAGTATTCCATTGTCTATTATTACAACTAAAATTATCATCATTATGGATAATTTTTGATTTATATTTTTGACTTATTATGAGGTTATCGAAACATAACCCATTCATAAGTTGAGAACTATCTGCTTTTTTTGTACTAATGTCCATTTGTGTAAGAACTCTCATCCATTTTGACATCAAACTGATGTGGAAACTATCAGTTCTTTTATACTTTAATTAACAATATATATCATTAAATAAATATAAACTAACATCTATCTATTGGGACTTCAAAGTGTTTCAAACCACAAGGCTCACAAGATAGTGAGAGATTCAAGTGTTTTGAAGAAAATCATTTTAAGAAAAAAATGCTGTTAACAATATATATCATTAAATAAATATAAACTAACATCTATCTATTGGGACTTCAAAGTGGTTCAAACCACAAGGCTCACAAGATAGCGAGAGATTCAAGTGTTTTGAAGAAAATCATTTTAAGAAAAAAATGCTATCACAACAATTTAACAATTTTTTACATATGTCATATTTTCCCCAGGGCTACCGAGAGGGGGTGACATCTGACTTTTGCCATGGGCCTGGCATCAAAGAGGGTCCAACCATCGGGCCTTAAGTGTCATATAACGTGTCCGATAGTTTGAAGGCTGTCGACAGAGCACCTAAAGCAGTCGTGCCAAAGTAAACCTTTTATATATAACATAGTATGTAACGTATGGCATTTTGAATTTATTGTTTGCCTTTTTTAAACAAATTGGCTTAATGTTTTATATGGTTTTTTCTTTAAACCAAAGTGATGCACTTTTTTAAGTGGAGCCCGTCTTTTATATATAACATAGTATGTAATGTATGGCATTTTGAATTTATTGTTTGCCTTTTTTAAATAAATTGGCTTAATGTTTTATATGGTTTTTTTCTTTAAACCAAAGTGATGCACTTTTTTAAGTGGAGCCCAGACCACAGATTTGTCACGGACCCAAAAATGTCTCTTGGTAGCCCTGATTCTCTCACTGCTAGATGACTATAATTCTGTTTCATCTGTTTGGATTTTTCTGTAAACACATATCTACAAATTGAAGCAATTTTTTTAGTATTATCCTATGTTTTTATAGATTTAATTTTAATGTTTTAATAATTTCAACAGCATTTGAGATAGGACAAAAAGCACAAGTGCAGAGCAAATATTTTTATACTTGTAGATTCCAAATCTGAAAAATTCTATCAAAAAAGATTTTTTAAATTTGTTTTTTTTTTTTTTAAATCTATATAAACATTGTTCAAGTTAAAAAAAAATAATGATAAAAATCCATCAATAAAGTATCTAGATCAGTGGTTCTCAACCATTGTGCCGTGGCACACTAGTGTGCTGCCAATATCTAGATCAGTGGTTCTCAACCACTGTGTCGCGGCACACTAGTGTGCTGCCAAACCATTTGACAGTGTGCCGTGAAAAATTAAGACTGTATGTAATTGTATGAATCATCATTATATTAATAAAAATCAAATGTGGCTGCTGGATGTCCCTTTTTCGGTTGAACTACTGTACTGATTTCTATAAATAAGGTATCTTTAGAAAGATCTACTTTTCTTTCTATAAATAGGATATTTTTAGAAAGGTCTAATTTTTAGATGTCTGCGACCAAAATTATTTGTTGTTATTAATAATTTAAAAATTAAAGAATAGAAATTACATTCAAATTGTAATTCCTTTAAAGAGACAGCATTCGCAGATGGCACTGTAACATAATAATGGATGCCATTTATGATTCCTTCATCGATGGATTCCCTACACGAATTCGGAGGTGTTTTTCGTCGTTATATGCAGTATTATAAATTATATTTTAGCTCATTTATATGAGCGGGTAATTTCTAGTATATTTTAATACCGAAATGTGGTTGGCTGGATGTCCCCTTTTGTAGGTGAACTACAGTAATGATTCCTATAAATAGGGTATCGTTAAAAAAATCTAACTCTCGAATTTCTGCGACATCCAAAACTTTTTGTCGTTATTCATAATTTAAAAAGTTAAGGAATAAAAATTAAATTAAAATTATAGTTTCTGTAAAAAAATAAAATCTGCAGGTGGCACTATAACTTAATAATTTAATAATCCAGTGTACAAGTATGTCTGTAATCTAACTGTAATAAATAAGAATAAATACAATAATCTGTTAATTTAAATTTAACAACGAATTTTTGTTATTATTTAAAATATTTAGGTGTGCCGCCAAATTTTAAAATATTGAAATATGTTCCTCAACAGAAAAAAGGTTGAGAACCACTGATCTAGACCCAAATTTTAAAATATTGAAATGTGTTCCTCAACAGAAAAAAAGGTTGAGAACCACTGATCTAGATATTATATTATTTTAAAAAGAATAAGTGGAAATTTCTATTTTATAAGCATCAAATTATGCAGAACTATTTTAATTAAGAATTTTGTTTTATTCATAATAAATATTAATTTAATTTGATCAAATTTTACAAAACTAATAAAAATTAATAATTCAAATAGTAGTTCAAATATTGCATTATTATTTGTATTACTGCTTTATAGTTAACAAAAACAAAATGAAAGCAGCACTTTTTAGCAGAAAAACAAAAAATTAAGCAGTAATGTTTTCAATCCATTCTAGGACCATCTTCAGCCATTAGATTTTAAATCTAACGGATGAATATGGTCCTAGAATGGATCAAAAACATTACTGCTTAATTTTTTGTTTTTCTGCTAAAAAGTGCTACTTTTGTTTGTTTTTGTTATCATCTACTACAGCAGAAGTTATGAACACACTGCTTTACAGTTGTATATAAGCAGAAGAATACGATAGAAATGCTATTGAAAATTCAAATTCTGCAAAAATGTACATTATTTTTATAAAATTTTAAAAACATTTAATAATTGAATTTGAGAACCTGAGAAAGACACTGATAATATTTTTGGAATTAGTGTTTGACTACTAAATGGCTTGTTTATTAATACTGATTTTGGTTTCAGCAATCATGGTGAATAAAATAGAATTTAGAATAAATAATGTTGTCTATCCTATTTTTATAACTACAAATAAATCATGATCTAGGACCTATGTACTTCAAAAATAAACATTTAATAAAAGTATTCTGTTTAATGATTTACTTTAATATCTCCTATAATACAAGATATATTTAAAATCATATCTACAAACATTATTGATATTTAGATAACTTATCAACAATTTTCAAACTATGATGTAACGCCACAGTCCAACATATTTATTAAATGTGAAAAGGCAAAGAGCCAGTAGATATGATACTTTTTCAATATAGCACATTTTTAAGTTCATCTAGCATTAGTTGATATGAAAATATTTTTGATATAAAAAAAATTTTGAGAATTACAGCTTTATATTAATTTTAAACACTAACAAAAACAAGATTGGATATAAACAATGTTTCTGAATAAACAATTTATCTTACTTATTTGTCTTATTGTTTACTTTTATTTAATAGCAATTAATAATGTATTATATAAAAGCTTCCCAAGAAGACTTATTATGTAAAACTTACATTCCTAGAAATGAAGCATACATTAAATTTTACATAATAATAATTTTCTTAAATAAATTTGAATTATTATTGTGAAAAAAATAATTATTATGGTATTATAATAACATATTATACCTTCTGCTCTGTTGGCATATAACAATTTTAATTCTGCCATAATTGTAATAATAATTGTTTTACGTAATTTTTGCTGAATTGTAGGTATTCCATTCTGGTAATGTTATATAAATTAAAATCATAAAAGTTGGGAATATACGACAATACTATACAAAGTTAGACTTAAAATGAAATTCTATTAGATTTATTATTTTCTGTTCTTTTATTATTATTATAATTTAAATGAAACTAAAAAAAAAAAAAAAAAAGTACATTACTTCTATACAAAATTCAAAATGCAATACTTCTTACTGTAAATATTGAATAAAAGTAAACTATAAGCCAAGTAAGTAAGAACAATTTTTCTTACTTATTCAGCTTATAGTTTACTTTTATTCAATACTTCTATACAACTGTGAATAAATCTAAAACTTAGCACAATTCAACTGTAACAATAACACTAATTAGTTCTTAAGATTAAAATATATTTATTGCTGCTGATAAGATTAAAATATATTTATTTATAAATTTAAAATTTATTTTTGATTTTTTTTTTCATTTCTAGAAATATAAATAATATATCAGAGAGATCAATAAAAACTGATTTTAAATAAAAATTCTAGATAACAATATAAAATAAACTTCGATTGCATAAGCCCATGATGTTTTGATATTTTATAGAAGCATATTTTGTATTTTCTTATATATTGTCAATATTAATATAAGATAACTAAAGACTGATAGCAAACAACCACACTTAATGAATGAAAATATATTATAGTGAATTTATATTGAATAAATAACAATGTTATCAAGATTATTATTATATTAATCAGATACAATCAAGAAATATTCAATTAAAGATAATTCATATTAGTAAATATTTAAACTTGTATATAAACAAAAAATAAGTTTCCATTTGTTAATTTAAAGTTAGGAAGACATTTTCCATTTATTGACTTATGATTTTAAGCATAGAAAAAGAAGATTAAATACTTATTCTATTTATTGATTTATTTTTACTTTATATATATATATATATAAGATCTTCAAACAAGAAATTAATTTAAAACAACTGATTAAAATAAACAGTTTAAAATGCTATTGCAATGATAAATTAACTTATAATCAATGTCAACTGATAACTGAAAACTCTTAAAAATAATATTATTATATTATAAAGTATATTTAAAATAATTAAAGTAAGAAAGTGTAATAAAACTGCTATTGCTAAATATCTACTTATAACACAAATGAACTGAATTTTAAACATCAGATTAATTTGTTTTTTTGTTTGTAATGTTATGTGTTATTAAAAGAAACAATTTTATATTCTTCAAGTATGTAGAATTTTCAAAATATTCAATGTAAATATAGTATTATAATATGAAATCTAAACATCACTTTTTATTTTCTTTTTTCTATCAGATAAACAATCAGTGCATGACAAATTCAGCAATAGGAGGAAATGCAGTCAACAAACTAGCAAATTCTTTGTGCTAACTATTTCATCAAATAAGAATCTGTTTCACACGTAGCTGTATGTGAATTTAAATTAAAAAAATAAAGTAATCTGAATTTTCAGCATTATTATTTTATCATATGTAACAAACATTAATTTCGTTCTCAATTACTGCGTTTATCCTAAACACTCAAAAATATTACTAATTGAAACACTTTATGCAGTTGGTTAGATAAAAAATCTTTCATTCGAAGTACTTTCAGTTAGTATGATAACCATCTTCAACGAAAAATACTGAATTAGAATCAAACTTGTTTTGAAAGTAACAAACATTAAAGATTCAAAATCTACATTAATGATTTTATGAACATAAAATCCTCTATATACATGAAATTTTTATTAAATCCTAAAATTTATCTCATTTTTAAATAAAATTATGTATTTTATCAAGAAATGAAATTCTTATTAAATACAATTTAAAATATATTTTATTATTAAACTCTTAGTAATTTAATTTTTTTATATTATTTTAAATAAATAATTTTTATATTTTTAATTAAATAAAATTTTTAAATAGCTTCAAGTGCAACTAATAAAAATTGTTATATTACAGTTCCAATAATAAAAATTTTAATTACCAATATGTTCTGGATGAAAGATTTGAATGTAAAATACAATAAGTGATTTCAACTAACAATTAATTATACCATGAGAATATAATTGTTAAAAGCGAAAAAGGTATTGCAGCAATATTTTTTCCTCTCTCAATAAATTAAAATCTGCAATTTAACTTTTGAAGATTTTAAAATTTTTATTTTTTAATCTACAGAAATCCAGATAAAATTTAAATACACCAAATTAAACATCTGAAATAAATAGAATTTAATATTGTATTAAATTCTTTTAAATAAGATTTAATTTGGCATGTTATATTCATTTATATTACACTTACACATTCTTAGTTGCTTTATATTAATAGTGACCTATAAAAATATTACCATTAAAAATCAAATCAGTTTTAATCATATTTCACTGAAAAAGCTTAAAGAAAGTGTAAAATTATTATAAATTTAATTGTAGCAATAAATGACTAACAAGTAAGTTCATAAAATTTTTTTGTAAAAATATAGAAAATTGAACATTACAAATCTTTATTTATGTCATAATCAGTTTAATAAAATAGTGTATTTTCATCATATCTTTGCAATGACCTAAATATTTAATTTAAACAAACAGGATTCAAGTCATTTATCACAGAACAGCATATTATTGTGTAATCAAAAAATTTTTATCCTATTATTTAAAAAGGAATAGGCTTATGAGATCATGTTTACATATCCTTTTTAATTAACTGCTTTTTTGTATTATAAAACTATAATGTAAATGAAAGCACTTCATGCAGTTGTGAAAAATTAAAAAAAAAATATAACAAACACGATGAATAAAAGTATATAATCTGTTTTAGTAAGAATTATCGTAAATTTAATGAACATGAGAAAAATGCATAGCAGGAATATTGTACTATATTCTGAATTTTCTCTGTATAATTCTGCATTTTATTCAGTCCTAATTTAATTCCAAATGTTTTTATAAGATTTAAATTTTATTGAATTTTCTGTAAAGTGCAATAAAAATAAAAATATTTTTATTACAAATATTTGGTAAGACTGCAGATTGTCTTTGGGATTAACCATAAACTATATCACACTATTTTGAACACTTTTTACTCTCTTGCTATTTTTCTTGAATAAGTTTGAACTTCTGACATAATGCTATAAATTTGAAGACTCCCCCCTCATATTTAAAATTTTTCTCTCTGATTTTATGTAAAAGTTAAAATATAAAAACTAGTTGAAAATAGGAATTACTTTACATTAGTACTTTGTTATATCATATACTATATTCTTTAACTTATAAACCTTCAAACTGGATATAAATGTCTTAGAAGGATATAGGTCTTGCATTTTATAACAATTTATTTCTAAATATTTTACATTATAGTCTTATTTTTTGAATTAACTAAGCATAAAAATTTTATATTTTATAAAAAGATTTTAATCATAGAAACATAAAATTCTAACCATTTTTACAGTGTGACATCACAATTTGCATGATTTCCTCCCTCCTACATCATTTCTATTTATTTTATATTTACATAATTCAATTACCTGTTTAAACTCTTCAATATATTTGAATCCAGCCTGAAGAGAGTACAAAGTACCAAAAGCATTTGTTTGTGAATAAAGATATTCTTTCCACTATTTCTCAACTGCATTTAGTGCTTATATTTAAGTAAGTTTATTTTATATTTATTGTCAAAAATCTATTACCCTATTTATTCCCCTAACAGAATGACAATTTATGAATGCTTTCTTTTGCATTACTGGATTAAAATATTCTTTCACTTTATAAATATTGTGCATACGTGGAAATGCGTGCATACGTGGAAATGTGGCAGGATAGAGATATTTCTGTGTGGTCATTCAAATATTGAAAAAAATAAATAAAAAATTTAGACGATTTATTTTATTTACCGTTATTTATTTCATTATTTTTGTATAGTATATTTTGTTATACAGTATTTACATTAAGCTGTAAAATTAACAAAAAATATATAATTTTGATATTTTAATTAATGATGAAAATATATTGGGTAATTTACCTATTGATATATTAAATATTGAGTTTCATTGTAATAAGCTACTGTATAATTAAATAACATTAATTTATAAAATCAAATAACATGTTATTTAATTATACAGTAGCTTATTATACGTGTTATTTGATTTTATAAATTAATGTTACCTTAAAATTGCAAAATACTTGTATAACAAATATGCTCTTCATATTTAATATATTCTAAATTTTTTATAATATACAATCAAATTAGAAATCTGAAAATCAATTTGAAAAATACCATAAAAAATTAATCAATAGTTACTTTAATTATAAATGTTGTTCATATCAGAATTGAAATTTATATTAAAAATCATATGGTTTAGAGATAGTTAACAAACTACTATCATTATATAGACAAAATTACATGACGAATATATGATAAAATGATTCTATCATTTCTTTGAAAATTCCAAAGTTAAATTATGTAGATATATTTAAAAAACATTTTGTAAATTTTATTTTATAAATCATTATCTTTTACACTATATTTCTCTACTTTAAACAGTATAAAACCACACGGAAATAATATTGTCTCATAATTCATGAATGTTAAATCATTTTTAATTAAAATTTTACGACCACCGAGATCTACACTCTTTCCCTACACGACGCTCTTCCGATCTACATAGTAAAAGATAAAATTGTTCACCACTAGGTAGAAAAATAATCAAAATAGATTATTTTTTCAATTTAAAATGGAATTTTGTCTATTCTTCCACAGTTTCAATTTGAGAATTCAATTTAAGAGCAGTTTTAGGAATGCATTACACTAATAAATCAGGATAAGAATGTATTTTCATGCATATCAATACAGATATTTATAAAATATTGTTTCACATATAGATTTGATGGGTAAAAATATTTATATATTGTTATATATATATGTTTATGTATATTGTTTATCATATATGAACTATGTGATATAATCATTTTCTTAATCTTGAGATAATACATAATAGTTGGAAAGTATGAAAATTTCTGGAAAAGTGTAAAAAAAATTCATTCGAAATGATAATAAATTATGTATTAGGCACAAATAAATAAATCATAATACAGTAAAATCTGTTAAAATGACCACTTTTATACAGTGACAACCTGACTAGAGATCAAATTTCAAAAGCTAGTTTGTTTCCCATAGGTTGTAATGCTATTTTTGTTCTGTGTAGTGACCACCTGTCTAATGTGTATACTGACCACTCACATAGTTAAGAAATTTTAACTTGCTAAAGTGACCAAGAAGATTAATTTCATGAAGGAATTACTGAATTTTCCTTATAAATTTTTTCCATTAGATAAAATTCTAATGATTAGTATTCCATTAGAATTTTTCTATTATGATAAAATAGTCTGTTAAACCAGTATATTAAAAAGTAAATATTATAATACTACTGTATAGGTACCTTTATGCAGTATTTTAATTTAAGTTTGACTATGTTAAATGCACATATACAGGTTAGTATTAATTGTAATACAGATATGCTTGCTATAAGATTTTGTTCGTTAGAAGGTGATATGTACTATATGTCATCATTGTCTATTGACTGCAAGTTGATGATTTTAATTGATATAAATTTGCAGTTTCGAATAATCTGTTGTTTTCTTTTGGGGAAGGGGGAGGGTCACTGTACTGTATAGTGACCACCTGTGAAATGTGACCAGTCAGGTCGGTCTGAAAGGGTGGTCACTTTAACAAGTTTCACTGTATATAGAAAATGAGGGGAGGGTCACTGTCCTGTATAGTGACCACCTGTGAAAAGTGACCAGTCAGGTCAGTCTGAAAGGGTGGTCACTTTAACAAGTTTCACTGTATATAGAAAATAAATTTTTGTAATTTATATTCATTGCAATTTATAGATAATTCTTAACTTAAAATAAGGTGTTCTTCAAAAGATTATATCACAAGTTGTAGTTTTAAATCAGAAATACCTTATACTGTATCTATCAATTGCCAATTACCATTATTCATTGCAGAATAATATAGCATTGAAATAAATTTACAAAAACAAAACAAGAAGAATAAGATTTAAAATGAGCAAAGCAAGACACATGTTCATTGTCCAATGCAAATTCATCATGCCATCATAAGTAAAAGAATATCTAAATTTAATGTTTTTATATTAAAAATAAGGTTGATACATAACTTACAGTATAAACAGCTCTTGCTATAACTAACTGGAACACAGTAAAAATTAGATTAATAAAAAGTGTTTGTGCCTTGCAAATAGAGCTTTTTACTGTGTTCCAGTAAGGTTGATACATAAATTACTAAATTAAAATGTATTATCAAAAGCAAAATTAAACAAGAAATTTAATTTGAAATTCCAAGTAAATAAATATTTTCAGCATATTCTTGTTACAACAAGAATATATAAAAGAACAACATATAAATAATTCCATTCCCTTTCTTTTATGCATTCTTGTTATAACTGATAAAAGATCCTGTAGGTGGAAAACTTGTTTGCTGCAGTTTCTGAAATTTCTATTTAAATTTCCAGCTTAACTAGATTATTGTAATATATTTTAATGATAATACAAAAGCAAAGTCTGTTTATAGAAATCACTAATTATAGAACAATGTAATTAATTTTATTAAGTAACTAAATACTATTACATTAATAATAATAGTAGTTTAAAATTAATGAAATAACTATAATTACACTTAACAATAATTAAAGAAACATATTTAATATATGCATTTACTAAATTTGGCTCTGAAATTCAATGAATAAATATGTGCAATTGTTATTCTAAAAATATGAAAAAAAAATTTTTTTAAATAGAGAAAATAAATTTTATATAATTCATTTTCAATAAAGTAATTATAGTACAACCTTGATAATCCATCAGATATACTAATGGCAATAATAAATTAAGAAAATAAATGAATTACAGAAACTTAGAAGAAATTAAAAAAACAAATGTGTAAATGATGTAACACAATAATGGAATACATTTATTCATAATTAATTATAGGTAAGTTCTTGACATATGACTTACAAATCACAGAATTTATTGATTACATTGCCTTGTTAATATAATGATTCTGTGATTGGTCAATGCAATTGTCAAAAGGTTCAAATCCCTGATCAATGGTTTGATATACAAAAAGCATCCTTTTTATATTTTTGTGTTTGTTAAGTTTATTACAATAAAATGGAGTGCAATAATAAATATTGGTAGTGGGCACTCCATAAATTTTAGGCATTTCTGACTTACAACCTCTCTGAATCATAACAGCAGGTTCAAACGAAATCCTGCCATAAGTTAAGGATTACCTATATATAATAAATGATTGAAATATGAGGACATCAATTATTATTTAAAGAATTAAGTTACAGAAAATTTGGTATAGTTCCTGATGCTTAATTTAATATTTGATTTTGATTTACAGTCAAACCCCGATAAGATGCCATCATCTGTTTGGGGACAATTTTGGCAGCTAATTGGAGTTGGCGGTTTATGAAAACATGTGTAGTATAGAAATGAAAACGAACTCTTAATTTATTAAATTTAATAAAATATAGTACATTTATATTTAACATCCAAACTTAATAATTCTAAAAAACTATATTCTTACAGTATAGTATAAGTACTGTATATGTAAAGTACTATATAGAAAACATGTCCATCTGCTGTACTTTACAGAGAACTCAAAGTAGAGACTTTGAGTTCTGTGTAAAACACAATGTACATAGCTTACTGTACAGCATCCTTATTTGCTTGGTACGCAATAAACAATGGAAACAATCTATTATTTTCTACAACCTAGGTGTGAACCAGGCTTAGAGAGACACATGATTAACCATTTACTCCATCTCTCCCACCCACTGGTTTCAAATGAATCCAGAGAGCTGTTAATACTGTACATACAATACTGATAAACTTCGGGATGTAAGTCACTTTACATGCCTTGGAGGATTAATGAAGACAAATACAATACCAAAGGAATATTTGTTTAGACATTTCTACTGGTGGATGGTATTGTATTGGGTTTGCCTATTCCATTAACATAGGGAAGATCTGTTCTGCCAAATTTCTTGGCAGTCAGTGAGGGTAGTGGTTTAACGGGGGGTGTCTTATTGGGGTTTGACTGTATTATAATATCTCAAAGTATAAAGAACATATACAGTTTTAATGGAATTAACACGGCTTAGAAAGTTATGACAATCAAGTATTTTATTAAAATGGAAAAATGCATATCATGATAAATAATTAATTCTCAATCTTCCAATATATAGGTAATTAAAATTACATATAGTAATGTTTCAAAAGAAAAAAAGATGATAAGCTTTTTTTCTCAAATCAAAAAATATTTTTTGTTTGGAGAAAAAAATTTGTCATCATCTTTTATTTTATATTATCCAAACTAAGACTTAGTTTATTTATGCATTAATGTTTCCTGAATCATTTCTAATTAATAACTTTAATTTAATTATTACCATGTTCATGAACTCAATATAAGTTTGTGTATATTAACTGCCTATCTATCTATATATCAGGAAATTGAAGAAAGCATATTGAATATTAAAAAGATATATTTCTTCAATTTAATAAATGGCTATATGTATTTTTTGCAGTGTAATAAAGATTATATATACATTATAATTATGTATATCCAATTTAATAAAGACTAGTGTAATGACACATGAATTTCTAATCATTTATTGACTTTTGGTATATTTTAGTATATGTGAAATCAATGATATCATCATCACTGATTGTCACATAACCATTCATGAGTCATTAATTCCATTAAAGCTCTTCATCAATTACATATCTTCAATATATTATAAAAAGAGCAATGAAACAAAGAGTTTTACTGAATGAAAATCGATTATTTTTTTAAATAAAATGAAAATATCTAACAGATTAAAGGGTCATAAACAGTAAGGAAAATTATATATATCAAAAGTTTACATTTTGTTTTGTATAAAAAAATATATGTACCATTGTAAAAACAAATTACTTTTTCAGGAAAGATTGACAAGTTTTTGAATAAGTAAGGAAATAATTACATCATCTAGCAGAATCAAATCTATAAGCACACTGACCTCAAAAACGATAATACAGTAGTACTTAAAAAGTAAAAGCTCATTTAAAAGAATCTATTAATAGCAAAACAAAAATAAATATTTAACATAAGGCAATCATAACATAAATATTCTTCTCTCTTGTTGATATTAAAAATTTATTGATTAATGACAACAAATATTCATTATTATTTTAAATGGCTTAATAATCAGTATTTTAACATAATTCTGAATAACAGAACTTATATAAAATTAAAAACATCTCTAAATATACTAAAGGCAATAAATGATCGGAAATCATTTCAAAAAATTCATGCTATCATTGTGGAATAATATATGATTATATTACAGTATATTTAAAAGTTTAGTTGTTAATGCATATCTTGTTTAGATGGACAATTTAATTTTTATAACTGTGTTGTAAAGACTAGAAAATATATATTTCTAGTGAGTTTAATATTTGAATATAAGGTAATTGTGCAGTAATATTGTATTTTTTGATAAAAATTACATCTTAATTAAAAGAAAAATTTTTAATCAAATATAAATATATCTTCTCACCTGTTGGCTTTAAATTAAATTAATCAATATTTTCTAATCATGTCGTTAAATCGACTGAAAAACATTCAATCGAGACTTTAAGAAGTATGCATGACATCGCTCGTAAATTTCAAAAAACGATTCATAATTATCGGAAAATCCCCAAATTATTTTTAAAATACCAAATAACAATGCCCGCCATCATTATTTAACTTCCGATTCTATAGCCACTTCCCATTCGTTATTATGTAAATTTTAAAAGTAAATTATGTTATAATTATAATCAAAAAATAGTTCAAATATTTTAATTTTGTTAAATTATACAAATTCCAAGTAATTTTAAGAATTTTATTGATAATTAATAAGAAAATGAATGAATGGGATTGAAATTAAATATACATCGATGACTGAAATAAATTGAAATTATTAATTTGTATTTGACTTAAAAACATCAATCTGTCTTCTAAAAACCATCGATGTAAAATAATTAAAAATTAAAACTTCATACATTTAAAATATATAAATTTATTTTCAGTTTCTTTTATCATAGTACAAAATAGGTTTTTTAAAAATGAAAACCCTAAAGAAATATTAATTAACCATTCACTCTAAGCGATAAAAGTTGCTAAAACCTCCATATTACCCCAAAGAAGAAAAAGCGATAAAAATTAATTTTGGCAAAAAAAATATTAATTTTATAGATTTAAATGATAGTCAAGGGAATTTTACCGTTTATCCTCTGAACAGTAAAATACAGTATGTGAATACTGAATTAAAAAAATGCTACATTTTTTTCTATATGGCAAATCAGATTACAATGGTTTTGTTTTTTTTTTTTCCCTCTGTTAATATGTGTTTTTTAAGATTTTACTTCCGAGAACGAGATATATTGACTCGATGATTAACGGAAGCAATGAGTCGCTATTATAAATCATTCGAGGTGGATATATACAGTATTATCTGATTTCCATATGAGGAGGAAGCGAATATTGTTTCACTAAATCGTTAAGTGACGAAATGATAAAACCCAATGTAATTCGGATAGTTCGCGCGATGAGGTATGTTAGAGAAACAATCCAAAAGTGACAGGAGGTTTCCCAGCAACCACAAAGAGGACATGCTGGTAAAATTTAGTTTTTGTTTAGCCGCCTTATCTAAGGTGATCAACTTTTTTTAGATTCCCCAGTGATCTATCCTTATCTTCACCGGATTATTTTAAGAATGCGTCCAAATTGGTTCCAGAGGAGCTTGATAGTCGTCCGGATGAAGCGTGTATGCTCCGTTCTAGAAGATCCATGTTCGGTTTCTTCAAGATGGAGGATTTTCCTAAATTGAAAGAATTCATAAATCCCTTCAGAATTTTTTTAAATTGAGATTTAGAAAAATTCATTAAATTGAGCGCGCATTTGAAGCAATAAACATTCTCAATTTATATAAGAGTGTTGTTTATATGATACTCGTGATAAGTCAGCTTAGAATAGTATAAGATTACAATAGTTTATATTCATAACGTTTCCCATTTCGTAAAAAGTTCTTACTTCAACGGCGTCCGACTAGGATCCGTTATAAGATATAATAGAAATTTAATAGGATATAAAACAATTTAATAAATAAAATAATGCGTACTTACTAAAACATAATGGTGTTTTTTTAGATAGGTTTTTATTTCAATGTAAATAAAGGAGGGCTTCTTTACTCGTTTTTCCTCAGGGCCTTCACGGCCTTGTTTTATAATTTCATGTAAGCGCAGCATAATATTTTATTATATTTAACACATTAATTAGTAATCATATGTGTTAATAAATATGAATTTTTTGTTAACAGATGTCCCCACTTTCCATTCAGGTAGTAACACAGGTCACAGGCTGACCATTCCTGTGGAGGGGCAGCCTATGAAAAGATTGAACATCATAGGTCTACCGTAGCCGGATTGTGGAGGAGAGGATCGACGGGTCCCATGAATAAATTTTCCAAGAGATGGGGCCTGATAATGAACCTGGGTTCTCCAGAGTGGAAAGCGTTTCCACTTTCCATGCAGCCAATCCAGTAGACAATGTGATTAATTTAAAACATGAATGTGTCAAAGAGGATTTTCTAAAAGAATGATGTCAATTTACATCATAATGTAACTCATTTCTCAAAAAATTATCATATTATTGTTTTTTTTTTCTATTGGAAGATGGGAAAGATATAATAAAAGTTCACCAAACATCAGCAGCAATTGGCAAATCAATATTCTCTACTGAATTTGGTTTAGACATGAGATATCTGTCGTCGACTACTGTTTCAGTCGCAGTTCACATTGTCGCCGATTCGACGGGAAAAAATTTTCCAGTAATTATCGCTCGGATGGACTACATTCAACATCTATATAATGACTTTAAAAATAAAAAAAATAGAGCCTGAAAACAATGCTGTTTTAGGTATCAACAACGATCTGGATATCAAATGGATATTCCATAAAATTCGTATAATCTAGAAACATTGTTTGCAACAACTATACAATAATTCCCAATTTACTAGATCATTGTTGAATCATGCTCTCCTTTGAAATTAAGAACATTGTTATCATGTGCTCACAGCCATTAGTAGGCATTCATTAACTCTTAAGTGCTGAGCTTTGTATTGAGATAATAAGTTTTAATTTAATTTTTAACGTTGTAAATTCTGTGGATCGTAACCATATTTTGCACTCTATGAAACTGATAACGATTATAATTCCGGCAAACCATTATCAACAAAAAAGTCTATGTTCAAAAGCACGTTTATTACTAGGTATATTAGGGGCGCGCCTAGGGTTCCCAATTTTCAGGAGCTGCAAAAATATAGGGGGAAAAAAGGTGCACCCTATAGTTGTCTCTTACGATATGTCTCTTATGAGGAGCTGCAAAAATATAGGGGGAAAAAAGGTGCACCCTATAGTTGTCTCTTACGATATGCGGGCGAGACAGTAAGTGAATTCTATCCCTTATCCACATGGGGCTTTCGGTATATATAAAACAGTACTATTTTTGCTAATTTAATTTACGAAAACTGGATCCCAAAATCTCTTAATACATAGGACCCAAGAGAGAAACGCACCTTTGTCTGTGTTATTTTGATAGTAAATAGAGAAATATGCCCAATTGGATTAAAGAAGTAAAAAATTAAAAACAGAACATACTGTACAATATGTACAAAAAATTTGGTATTGGCGTGACGAAGAGGGAATGTGATAATACATATGGAATACACAATTTACCATTTATAATTCACAAGTCCAGGATGTGAGCTTGTTCACATCTTGGACTTGTGAATTATAAAATATTCTTTTCTGTCAACAGATGACGCCACTTTCCATTCTGGAAGAATACTAAGGGGCGGGGCGAAACAAGCCCTATCATAGGCTGCCCACTCATGTGGAGGGATCAGCTGGATTGTGGAGGACGGGGATCGATGGGCTGGGCCAGACCCCATGATAAATATTTTCAAGGGGTGGGACCCAGTGGCCGGATGGCCGAGTGATAATACTATCGGCGTGCCACGCAGGAGGACCCGGGTTCCCGTCCCGGGTCTAGTAACTCCTGAAAAGTTTTTCGGGGTGCTGGACCCGGCCCGGCGATCCCCGTCCTTCACCATCCGGCCCCCTCTACGGGTGTGGGTGAAACTGGCGCCAACCCCTTAGTAATCTCCCTGATTGGAAAGGAACACAAAATATGCAAAAAAAGGGTGGGATCCGAGACTCGAACCCGGGTCCTCCAGAATGGAAAGCCGAAGCGTTTCCACGCGGCCAATCCGGCCTCTGAAAAAACATTCTGAATTATGAGATCCAGCAACTGAAGTCGGCTGGATGGCCGCGTGGTAAAGCTTTGGCTTACCACCCTGGAGGATCCGGGTTCAAATCCGGGTCCCACACCTCCAGTTTTTCAGGAGGGGTCCGGGCCCGGCCCGTTGAACCCCATCCTTCAACCATCCGGTTGACCCCATCACGGGTGTTGGCCAGCCTGTGATGGGCTCTACAAGTGGCCGCCGCCAGATACAGTATATCCCATGAGGATATGGCGGCGTAATCTAATTAACCTAACCTAACCTAACCGGCAACTGAACACGGATTCTCCAGAATGGAACATAAGCGTGTCCATCCGGACAACTATGGAAATTCTCTAGGACTAATCCGAACGCATTCTTAAAATAATCCCGTGAAGATAAGGATAGATCACTGGGGAATCTAAAAAAGTTGATCACCTTAGATATGGCGGCTTAACTGAAACTAACTTAATTTCAGCATTATATCCTCATTGTAGTTGCCGAGAAACCTTTGTCGCTTTTGAATTGTTTCTCTAACATACCTGATCGTGTGGACTACCCGAATTGCATTGGATTTTATCATTTCTTTGCTTTTAACGACCTAGTGGAACAAGATTGGTTTCCTTCCCATATGGCAGTGGTGTTCAACCCGTCGATCGCGATCAACAGGTCGATCTCGGAGCGATTTTTGATCGATCTGTAGTTTTTTCCTTCTTACAAATTTAATTAAAACTGAAAACATAATATTTTATTTATTATTATTTTATATTAATTTAATTCTCTTTAAGTGTATTGCTATTGTTTATTTATTTTTCGTTAATATTGTCAAATCAGTAGTTATCTTGAAGTCCGGGTAAATGAATTAATTTGGTCAGTGGAAGTCAAACAGCGAGCCGTGATCTAGCCGTGATATAAGAGAGTAGATCGCCGAATACTTACTTGTTAGTATAGAAAAGTAGCTCGCCTAGTAAAAAGGTTGAACACCACTACAATATGGATATCGGCAGTACTGTATAAATCAAATGATGAGTCATTACAAGCCCCCTCCCAGGTTATCGGCCAGATTTAAAGCAGGGATTGATGGCCAGGTTCTTTATATAAATCTATGATGTGGAACAGAATTCGATTCTGGATCTTCTGAATGGAAAGTTGAAGCATTTCCAGGCAGTCAGTCCAGTTATCCTTAGCTCTGTAAGACAACTGTTGAGCCTTTCATTATAGATTTATCGCTAAGGTCAAACAGCAATTGTAGTCAAACAATAAGCTAATTTAATTGTTTGCCTAAATATCTTTAATATAGAATTTAATTAAAAAAAAATAGAAAATTGAGCTTAATAATCAATAAAGGAGATAGATCACCAGTTTGATTCATACATGAAATATAAATTAATAACAAATTAAACAAGATTTCATGGCCATAGATAGACTGTTTGAACGTGTCAGTTGTTTTGTCATATCCGAAAAATGTGAGGAACTCGTGATCTTTCTGTGATCTAACTCCTTTATTGATCTTTATTATAATCGAATGGATTTAATAAATTAAAAGAAAATTAATTATTTAATTTAAAGACTTTAACTATGGGGATATTTCACTTTGAATGAATTGTTAATCTAACACTTCATTCAAAGTGTTGCAAAATGATAACAATTTTTGACTATTAAAGAGTGATGAAATACAGTTTCCAGTATTTGGAAAAAAATCTACAAACTGATAGTAAAAATAAGAAATTTGTTGCGAAAGTTCTGTACAAATGAAGCAAAGAATATAATTATGTCTAAAAATATAGACCATTATTAAAGTATTTCATAACACGGAAATATTATATAAAATATTTGCCTGTTATGTGCGACATTTTGATAGACGATTATAACCTATTTATAGATAAGCAATTAATTTTAATTCTGAAGAATTAAATTATTATTTAATTTAAACTTGATAGAATATTTAATGAATTTTGAAATATTTAAACTGTAGTATAAATAGAATGATTAAGATCATCGACTTGCCCATAAACATGCTAATCAGAACTTATACTTTTTTCAAAGAAAGAACTTTCAAGGTCAAATTCGATGATCGATGAGTCTTTTCAGTTAGGATTAACGATAAGTG